>RJWM01001676.1:0-148212 GCA_004363535.1 Dasyprocta punctata | reverse complement strand
AGGCGGAGGGCAAGTGTTTATGGGCTGGCCGTCCCGCATCCTTTGTGCTGGCTATCGGTGGTCCGTTCATGCGGCTCTCCACTTCCGGAAGAGCTGGCCCTGCTGACTCCATCACTCAGCTAGCATGGCGGAAACACACGTGCCAGTAGCGTGGATGGTTTGTCCACAAGTAATTCATAGTGTTTTTCATTAGTGCTTTTATTCATAGATGTGCTTCTCAGAAGTGTGGTAAAGAATCTGTTTTAAATGTGAACAATTGATGCTTTTTATATAGATAGAGCCTTCTTGAAAAGATGGCAAAATCCTGCCAAATACTGTGTGACTCTACTAGACAAGAATGGCTGGCTAAAGCATTAAGCTACAAGAAATCACTGGAAACCATTATGTTCTCATAACTCTTCACCAGTCAAATGTTACTTTGGTCATTGGAAATCAGATTTGCATCTTATGTGCTGCTTCGGTTATACTAGGTGCAGTTTTCCAGAAATTGTACCACATCGAACATTTAGAATTTCACATCCTCTTAAAAAGTAAAGAACAACATCTTGTTCTATTCTGACCCATGAGTTGATCCTATCTCCCCTGAAAATAAGTCTATCCATATTTCTCAGTAAAAAGGGAACTTTTGTCTTTTTAAAGTGGAATGTTGCAAAAAATAGCTAAGGAGATTTAAAAACATTTTTTCTCAAAGTTAACAATCATATTTCCAAAAAAAAGATTATGATATAATTCTATGGAAATCCTGAAGACCAGAAGATATGCAAAATTAATTATAAGAAAGCATTTTATTGGCTTATTAAATAGAAATACATATAAGTGAATGATTTATGTATACTGCCCAGTAATAAACAACAACAAAGAAGTGACATGATCATCGCTGAGAGCCCTCAGTGTCTTAGAGTTGCCTCCCATGCCCCCCAGGCTTTCTCCAGGTAACCACTCTGGATTTCTGGTACCAGGTGCGGATCCATCTTCACAGCGAGGTGCCTGGGGTCACATTATCCAGCCCTTTCTCCTCGAGCCCCTCATTCCTGGTTGTATTTGTGAGTTTCTCTCTACCGGTGCATACAGCTTTAATTCCATTCATTCCTAATAAACTTTTACATTTAGAGCAGTTTTGCACTCACAGGAAGGTTACTCAGACAGCACAGGGTGCCTGCCTCCCGGTCTCCTCTGCTCCTATGGCCCCGTGTCAGGGTGGCACATTCGTCACCATTGAGGAACTCGGCTTGACGCCGGACCCTAACCGAAGCCTGCAGGTCTTTCCGATGTCTCTGGTCTCACGTGCTGCTGCTCTTCTGGCCCAGGATCTCATCCAGGATCCCATATTGTTTCTGGATGCTGTGTCTCTTTGGGTTCTTCTGGTCTGTGACAATTTCTCGGACTCTCCTGGGTGCGATGGCATAATGTTTTGCAGTGTAGGCCTTCTGTAGAATCGCTGATGTTGTTCTTGCAGTCAGACGAGGGCTGTGGCATTTTGAAAGAAAGATCATAGATCCCCGTTCCCATCACGCCTTATCAGGAGGACCCACTGTCTGTGACTCACCACAGCCGACATCGATTTTGAGGTACTGTTTGCTGGGTTTCTCTGCTGGAAATAATTCTCCCTCGGTCTCTTCTCTGAACAGTTCTCTGGAGGGAGGGAAGTCACAATGAGCAGCCAGCGTTTAAGAAGTAAGGGCTTACGTTCCCCCTTCTTGAGGACAAAGTATCTTTATGAAAGTTTTGAAATTCTTCTGTCTGAGATTTGTCTATTCTCCTCCACGTCTTGACTGTTCGGCTATTAATGTGTGACAAAACAGACCCAGGGGTAGTCACTTTATATTTTGGAACTCAAAGAAACTTTATTAACTATGTCCTGGAAATTATCCTATTTTGGGATACATTTTAGTTGCCTTCTAGGCCCTTAATATATCTAATCAGTGTGTGTGTGTGTGCGTGTGCATCTGTGTCTATGTAAGGACTTACATCTCTCTCTTTTTTTTTTAACTAAATTCATGCCATGAGCATCTTGCTTATTATTATTATTATTATTTTTTTTGCCAAACTCCTAAAATCAGCCATTTCTCCAGGGATTTCCAGTTCGTGCACACTCACGTGTAGACAGTGCTGTCTGTGCAGGCCTGTACCGAGATAAGCAGGAGCTCCTGTTTATGTCTATGACTAACACGTTACAATAGGGTCATTCTAATACTCCCCTATAGGCACTCACTTGCTTGTCTGTAAATTTCTACCCCAAAAGTGCATAGAAAGTCACACCATCCATTATCCACCACAGTACATGTTTAGTAATGAGAATTAGTAACCCGTATCCCCTGTGAGAAGCAAGTCATCAAGTAGAACCCAGGGTTTACGTGCAGTGGCCTTGCCTTGCATTTGTAGGCTCTGGTTGCGCCCAAAGTCACTTTCCCACCATTCCATTCATGACAGTTTTGAAAACATTAAAAACTTAGGAATTAACCTAACCAAGGGACATAACAAACACTATATTATGCTGAGAAAAAGAGATTGAAAGGGATATCAGGAAATGAAAACGGAGAGAGAGAACTTTTGTAAATGGAGAGATACTAAGAGATGGGAGGAAGGCGGAGGTAAGGGGAAGGGACTGTAAAAAGGATTAAGAAAATGTTATGGACAGCTCCATGCAATGAATATAATTATGTTCAGCAAACACTTGCTAGCAAAAAACGAATGTTAAAGTAAGACTAAAAATTAAAAAATGGTAAAAAAAAAAAAGAAATGTAAAGACATCTCCCACTTTTGGATAAACAGAACCAATACTGTCAGAATGGCCATATTATCAAAAATGATATATAAGTTTAATGCAATTCCAATCAAATTCTATCAACTTTTTGCACAAAATGAGATAAATAATTCCAAAATTTATGTGGAAGGAGAATAGACCCAGAATAGCCAAAAGGAGTCTGAGCAACATGAGCAAGACAGGAGAGACCACAGCCTCAGACTTCAAGTTACGTTACAAAGTGACAGTAGTTAAAACAGCATGGTGCTGGCACCAAAGCAGACATGGACCAATGGGGTAGAGTGGAGGGCACGGCAAGGATGCTAAGCATCTTCAGCCATCTGCTTTTTGACAAAGGGACACTAACAAAGCAGGAGGAAAGACAGCTTCCTTAACAAATGCATTGAGAAAACTGGTGGTCCACGTGCAGAAAAATGAATCGAGATCCATCTCTGAATTACTGATTCCCTAATTTTTTAAAAAGAATCTGAACTCATTAAAGTTATAAAATTCTCTGACGTTGGCACATGTATAGTGCCATGAGTCCGTCATCATTGTGCCTCACACATACAGTCCCACAGCCCTACAAGTGCTCTCCCATTTCAACCTTCCTACCTAGTCACCTCCTCCAGCCTAGAAGTCAAGCGTCTGCTTAGCAGCTCTCTACTTTTGGTTTCCTGCGCTGCTGTATAAACGGAACCATAGAGTATGTGGACTGGCAAGACTGGCTCCTTTCACGTAGCAATGTGTGCTCCAGATCCATTCGTGCTTGCTACAGCACTCCTTCTCATTGCTGAGCAGCATATGTTGGTTGGATCTGCCACAGCTTGTTTCTCCCAAGATCAATTTTTAATCTTAAATTAAAAACACTTTTAAATTTTCAATTTTTGATTATTTTTTTAACCTTTACATAATGTCTTCTTTGAACCCAATGTTATGTTATTACATGGTACCTAGAGGAAGAAGAACAACCTCTCTTTCTAGATGCATACAATCTTATTAGAAAAAGAGATTATCATAACAAAATTAAATGATATGAGGCAGTAGGTGAAGGTGGTGAGATGAGGTACATTCATTGAATTTAACAATGCAGCTACAAAGAACATCAGACCACAAACTGCTATGCATTGGGAAAGCTTAATAAAGAGAACCTCCAAAGCAAAGAAATGGAAGCAAACTGAGATACAATTATGCACTCATTAGAATGATTAAAAAAGTAATGACGCCGAATATGGGCAAGGATTTGGAGCAACTGGAAACCCTGCATGTTATTAGCAAGAATGTAAAATGGTCGGAACAGTTTGAGGAATGTATCTGGCAGTTTCTTATAAAAGTAAACATATCTTGGGCTGGCAGAGCTGATCTAATATATTTGTCAAGGAGAAGTGAAAAAATAAATCCAATAAAACTCCCATAATAAAGTGTTCACAATGCTTTATCCATAATATCTCCAATTTGTAAACTGGTCATTATCCATTGCTGGGCAAGGCTATGAATAAATTATAGTATATTTATACAATGGACTATTACTTAATACCAAAAAGGAAGAACTTCTGCTATATGCAACTGTGATACAGATAAATTGCAAAAATTCTGAGTTCTTACAAAAAAGAGTATATGCTACTTAATTCACTTATGTGAAATTCTAACGAAGGTAAAAGTAATACAGTGCTTAGCAAAAATATTACAATGATGAGCACTTTGGGCATAGAGCGGGTGTGCTCAGTGAGGACTTAGGGGATGCCCCAGGCAACAGTGACGTTCTGTATCTTCGTGTGGAGTCAGTCACACAAAATATGCATGTGTCAGGACCTGTCAAGTGGTACATTTAAGACTTGTATATTTCATTCTATATAAGTTGAACACCAAAAGGAAAAATACTATAAATATTACTACACTTATTGATGTGAACAGAGAAATAATTGTAGGGAAGTATACTTCAAAACACATGAAAATAGTTGGACAGAAGCATGGATAGATGGATAAAAATGGAATAAGATAAGCTCATCAACTTTTAGTTTCAGAACCCAGTGGTGGTTATGTGGGTACTCGCTGTCATTTTTTTTCAAATTCTATCCATGCTTGCAAATAATTTGGAACCTAACGCATTCTTTACGACATCTGCTAATTCTGCCTCTGTCCCCTGAGCCACTTCATGATCACCTCCCTCCCAGGACGCTGTGCTGTGCTCACTGTGGACCTCTCCACTCACACAGCCAGATCGCCTTGGGAACATAAGATCTTGCTTCGCCAACTACTGCAGTGGCCTACAGAGGCCAGCCTGGCCTTCCGCCTCTCCCAGCTTCACCCCCTGGTCTCCTGTGACCTCCCCCGATGACTGTCCTCTAACCACGACATCTTACTGGTGCTACACGAGGAACCTGGGCAAGCCCTCTTCTTGAGATTGCTCCATCTGCTCATGGTGCTTCTTCACATATCTGCCTTTACACTCTTTACTTCCTGTCTCCCACACAAGGATCAGTCTGATCCCTGTATTTAACCCTGCGCCCTGCACCTGGTTCCTGGCATTTCTAGTTCCCTTCACTCTGTTAGGTTATTCATTTTGTTCATGGGATGTATCAGTTTGTGATGCATTATATAATTATTCATTATTGTCATTATTCTTTTTTAGGTTATAAATTTTATTTATGGTGGGGTAGTTGTTTACTCATGATATTGTTCAAGTACCTAGAAGAGTATCTGGTTAGACTTTAAATAATTTTTATTTAAAAATATGTTAATGAAAACTTAAAAGATCAAAGTTGATATATCCAAGTGATAGAGTTCTTGCCTACCATGTGGAATGGCCTAGGTTGGATCTCCAGTATTGCAAAACAAAAACAAACAATGTTAATGCATAAGGTTGGACAGAAAAACTGCTGTTTAAAGAAGCAGTAAATGTGTATTGTAGAAAAATTATAATATTGAAAATGTCAAAAACAAAACCTCATAAGCCAACAGAGCAATCATAATCTTTGCTGATAACTTTAATGGTGTTTACTTTTCAAAAATATGTATATATATTACACGCACAAGTGGTGGATAGCTTTGTATGTGTTTTCCAGACCAATTCCTATATGACTAGAAAGCCAGATTATTAATAGACAGAAATCCTATTAATAGAAAGCCAAATTATCTTACAACTTGCTATTTTGTTTAGTGCTACATATTTCATTTAGTTAGCATATTTTATTCAGTAACATACAGCAACAGTAGCATTTTAATGACTATACAGCTTTATTCCCTGTTGTTCATTTACTACTGGTTTTGCATTTCTGAAAACAATGTTTTGAGGAGTACCTGCATAGCTTGATCTTTGCAATTATCTTTGATATTTTTCTTAGGATAAATTTTGGGAAGTGGAGTTGCATTGTACAAAGGGTCATATTTTAATACTTTTAATAATCACTACCAAAACTGCTCTTTAGGAGGCCTACAGAAGCGTCATCCTTACCAGCAGTGCAGGATCTCCCCATTTCAGGGAAGCAGTGTAGGATCTGGATGTGTGAAAAGCAAGGTGAGGGTCTGTCTGCTGCTGTGACCTGTGCTTGTGAAGCTGTAGGTGGCACAGGGCCTGCCCACTGCCTGGCACTCGGGTCTTCTCCCTGGTGGGCAGGACGGTGCGGCTTCCGTAGCCTGCTAGGGCTGCTGGGACAAGACACTGCAGCCTGGGGACTTACTCAGCAGAACTGTGTGCTTGAAGTTCTGTAGGCTCGAAGTCCATGGTCACCACGGTGTCAGCAGGCTTGGATCCCCCTGAGGCCTTGCTCCTTGGTTTGCAGCTGCTATGATTCTTCTTAGGACTCATGTGGCCACACTCTGGTGTCCTCTTCTCATAGAGACATTAGTGCTAGGAGACAGTCCCTAATGGGCTCATGTTAACTTAATCATCTTTTGAAGACCCACAACTATTCAGCCCAAGGCAGAGAGTCGGGAAGAAAGGATACAGAGGACTTCAAAAAACCTTTTCTTTAGCCTAAAAGAATCGAGTCGCTTTGTAAATGGAGGGTTTCGACCACCTTCGTGCTTTCCAGTGTGAACGGGATCTGGGCACTCTGGCTGTACTCCACCAGCCTCCTGTTACGGCTTCTTGTACTCAGTCCTTACCATGCAGAAGGAATAAGGACAGTTTCAAAGAAGCCCATCTGAAACAAGACCCCTCAAAAACAAGTACTAGTGAGAGTAGTGTCATGCTTTTAGGTAAAGTGGAGAGCAACTTCAAACAGCTGGTCAGCGTGAGGTTGTCCTCGCTCCCACCAAGGGGAATTTGTATTCCATGTTCCCCAGGTGCTGGTGGTAGGGGAGGTGACGGTTGTGTTGCTGCAGGCATCTCTTCTTCTCTTCCTCTTCCTTCTTCATCTCTGTCTCAAAGTTTTCTAATCAGGAGGCATCTATCTTGACAATCCTGGAAAAAAAAAGCACTGGCTCCTTTAGGAGGCAAAATGATTTGTTTAGGAGCTCCTGTAACTGTGGGACTTACAGCATCTATCGTACGTTTGCAGATTCTTTTTGCTGCTTTACTTTCTGTCTTGGACCAGTTAGGTAGGCACTACAGTAATTCAACTGACTAAATACCAACTGAATTGTCATATAATACATCTCAAAAGTCCCCATCTTCAAGAAGAAAAGAAGATGCATTTTTATAGCACTTCTCCTTGATTGGTCAAAGGGTGTTCCACGGATTTCCAAGTTACAGTGGTAAGCAAAAGGCTCCCATGGATGTCCCAGTGATCAACTGCTCCTAGATGTGTATTGGTCAACTTTCCTGTTGCTGGTACAAAATACCCAGCAACTGCAAATTAAAGGGGCAGAGGGTAACTTGGCTCCCGGCTCCAGAGGGTTCAGTCAGTGATGGGCTGGCTCTAAAGCACGAACACCGTGGTGGAAGGGCCTGGCAGAGCAAAGGTGCTTGGTCCGCAGTGGCTGACAAGAACAGCAAACAGTGTGAGAGAGGACAGGGTCAGGGACTTGATATTACCCCCAAGGTCACATCTACATGGCTGTCCAGACACACCCAAAAGTGTGCCTTCCTAGCTCCCTAGGCATGCCTAAACCCAGTCATGTTAACAATTACAACTGAGGGTCACAGCGTCCCACTGCGGATGGGGGTAAATGAAGTTAGAGCAGATACAGAACCGATCATCACAGAGTGACTGGAATGAGAATGTTGAGCCCAAGAGTATCTGAAGTAATGCACAGGAGTCCACTATAGCAGATGAATTAAAGCACAAAAACTGATCATTAGATAGTGAGTCATATGAGAAGAATGCAAAACATTGTGGCAAAAGTTATTTTCCAATACTCCATTAGCGTCAATAATATTTAATGCTTCTTTTGCTTACAATCAAGCCGAAAACATATTTAGGCCCTGGGGTGCATGTTGGGAATCGGTACTTGAGCATATGTTTCCTCAGAAAATTCAACTCGCTTCCCATTGGAGCCACGGACTCCAGACTGAGGGAGCGCTGTGACAGTCGCATGACTCACCCGGTGTGAGGCGGGAGAGGAGCGTGGCTGGGTGTGGACAGGTCACACACGGGAGCTCGGTGAGAGGCCATCCATGAGTTTTGTGGAAATCAACAGGTGCCAGGGGACTAGTGAAGCAATAGCACTTTTACAATAACCCAGTTATGATCAAAGATGAGAAGGGCTTTTTTATTGGTGAATAAAGCCTAAGCAGTTCTTTTCTTGAAAGGCAAATACAACAAATTTTACTGAGCCCCAAACTTCTGATATGGTCACACTGATTTGTTAATGGCTCCATGTCATGAAATGACTGCATGTCAGGATAATACTAAACATTTCCTGTGTCACAGTGCCTTCTCTTCCATGCTTCACACTTTCAAAATTACTTGCTGATTTCTTTTCAGGTTTATCTTTTCTTCTTTGTTTTTTTGAGACAGGTTCTCCCTATATAGTTCAGGCTGGCCTTGAACTCACCATGTAGTCTATGCTGGCCTCAGACTCACAGCGATTCTCCTGCCTTAGCCTCCTGAGTGCTGGGGTTACAGTGGTGCACCACCAAAGTCAGCTTCCTGTTTACCTTTAAAAAAAAATTGCCTCATTTTTATGGAGACCCCTCTTCCTGTACCAGAAAGAACTGGTCTTTCCTAAACTGCTTAAGGTATCACAGCAAATGAAAAGTATTTTTTCATATTTAAAAGGCCAATTTCTCTCCTTTACTCCCATACCTTTCAGCATTAACAAGAAGTCTTGAAATACATTTGTCCTGATTCTCAGCGGTACAAGTTTTCGAAAAGACAGAAGAATCTCTGCACTATTTCTCTGTACTGTTTCATTGCCCTTGGAAATACTGTCCCATTGAAGATAGGTTATAGGTAAATGTCTACCTATCCATCAATTCAGTGAAAGGCAGCATCTTTTAAACCAAAATCAGCTAGAGCTTGTCAAAGTAAGAATTTAAATTTGGAAAAGTATGGCATTAAAATAAGAACAATTATTTAATTAATTTATTCATGGTCTGATATAATGTAAATAATCTTTAATTGGCTACTGAAAGATTTTTGCAACTTATTATTTATAAAACTTGATCAACATTAAAAGCTGGACATCTAAGCTTCTTGTAAATGTTAAAGTACTCAGAGACCTTTGTTATGTCCACTTCTCATTTGAATTTTGAGGAAAGATGATTATTAAAACTAATATTTTCCTTAGGAAAATGAGTAGTTTTTACCATGCGATAGCTGGCTTGGGCACACTCACAAGTTGGTTTTTTTTTTTTAGGTACCGGAGATCGAACTCACGACACACTCTCAAGTGTGTGCATTTTCTGTGCAATTTCTCATAACACTGCTTGACACACTGCAATCATCACCGAGTAAAGCATGGCGTATCCTGGTATATTGTTTAAAAGTTAACTCATTGTGTGGACAAGCAGTTTCAGAAAACTGCTAGAATTTTAAAGATGATTTAATTTTTAATCTCCTGTACTTCTGTCATGCTAGACCTTCCAAAACTATTTTGTTTTATATTAAGGGAAAGATTTTTTTTAAAATAAACCCTTGTAAGGTATGACTTAGAAAGGGGAATTAGATGAGATTTATTCTGTGAATTTATGGGCTAAATAATAATTTTTCAGAATCTGTTTTTCTAGAATAAAGTTTTAAGCAAAATGAGCCCCGAGGACGTGTTTTCTGTTCCTTCTTAGCCCTGTCCGTACTTTGGCTTTCCTAGGGGAACCCTGCTGCTTATGTTAGAGACTCAGTCTTCGGGGGAGAAGTAGCAGTCAGGAGCGCGACCTGATCTCCTGTCTTAAGAGGGAAAAAGGAAATCAGGTAACAGATCTAGAAAACGCCCCAGACTGTGATATTGGAAAGCAGGGGCTGTGGAGAGTGAGCCCGGGGACAGTGCCCAGTGCAGCTGTCCCGGGGTCGCCGCAGGAGCAGCGCTGCCACCCAGGGAGGGGACCCTGGCGCTCCGTGGGCCTGCAAACCCAGGGGGAGGCGGCGCGTGGCCGCGGGGACGGAGCGCCGGAGAGGAGCGGTCTGCACGGAGACACCGGCCCGGCGCGCAGGGCTGCAGCCGCTCAGGGCTCCGTGCGGCCCCCAGCCTCGTGCTGCCGGCGGCTGACCCTCGCGGCGCGGCGCTCGGCGGACTCCCCGGGGACGGTGAGGAGCGCAGGCCGAGGCGCTGGCAGCTGAACGCCCCGGCGCCTCCTTGCCGCTGCGGCCTGGGCACCGTTTCCTCCGCCTGACGCCTTCGCCGCCCTGAGCCCGTCTGGTCGCCAGCCAACCGCGGGCCGAGGCCATGAGCCCCAATAAGCCTCCTGCTTTAGGCTGCCCGGGCTGGGCGCTGCGCCCCGGGGCCGGGACAGGGAGGTCCGCGATCTGCCGCGCCCGCACGGCTGGGGTCCTTCGTGCTGCTCCCGCCAGCACGGAAAGGCTCTCTGACCCCCGGCGTGCGGCGTGGAGTCCTGGGCGGGATGGCGCTGGCACAGGACCCCAGGGGCCACCCAGCCAGAGGTCTGCCTCAGCACAGCGCCCGGCCAGGAGGGGTCTATGTCCCGGGAGAGCGCGGAAGGAGGGAGAAGGCTGAGCAACTGAACAGGAAGGACACGGCCAGGCGGCGGCCCAGGGCGGAGGGGTGCTGACCGCGGCCTGACACCCGCAGACCCAGCCTGGCTGTGTGCGTGTGAAATCCCTTAGGCCGCAATCTGTGGGTGACGCAAAGGGGAAGCACTTACCCACCTGTCCTATGAGGCCAGCCTAGCCTGGGGCCCACATCAGACAAACACACTGTGAGTACAAAAGCAAAATGTAAAGCAAAAGGCAGTGTGCTGCCTCGGGAAGGGAGGTGAAGGCTATTCAACCAAACCCAACACTACGTAGACAGCGTAGTGCCCCTGGACCGGGTAGGGTTTACACCAGACACACGAAGCTGGATCAACTTTAAAGTCAATCAACACGATTCATGATACTGATAGACAAAAAGAAAAGAATGTTCAATTGATGCAGAAATTTTTTTGATAGAATTCGATATCCATTCATGATGGAAAAAAACCTCAAGTAACTAAGAATAGAATGGAATTTCCTCAATCTGATAAATGCTAACTACAAAAACTCACAGCTAACATCGCACATAATTAGATTAAATTCTTCCCATCACCACCAGAAGCACAGCAAGGGTACACCGCACGTCCCGGAGAAGGGGGGCCCTGCCGAGTCCCAGGGTGGCCAAAGGAGGAAAAGGCCTTCCATGCGGGCTGCCCGCCTTGTTCTTAGATAAACGAGCACAGAGACGGCAAGTACTTTTGTTTAGTGAAACCCTAATTTGTTTCTAGTGCATATGAATGTAGTTCTCCTTTTTATTTTTGCATGTTTAAAAATTTCCTCTTCCTCATTAGATAAAATAAAGAGGTAAATGAACTTCGAGTAAGGCTACTTTGCCAAATCAACATTTTTTTCCTTCTTCTGCCAGTCAATGTATTTGAAAGACTGATGTCCGATAACATCTACATTAGAGAGACGATTTCATAAAACCTGTTAATATTGATCAGATAAGTATTTTCATATTCTTCTATGGCAGTTAGCCTACTAATTTTTTGGCTAGTGCTGTAGTATCCTAGTATATTCTTATAGACATAACAACTGCCAGGAAAATGTTTGGCCAGACCTCATTCAAGTAAGGAAAGGATATTCATGATTATGTGACATGTATATTTAGAATATAATATTTCAAGTTAGATTTGGCAAGAAGACAGTCATGCACTAAAACATGTGAGATATCTTGAGTACTTTTGGAAAAACCCTCAAAGGAAAATAATTTAAGAGTTACTAACATTTCTCTTAGCTCTGACTTCTTAATAAACTTTTGCTACAGCATTTGCATTTAACTTCACGGACTTCTTTCCTATGCGAACTTTCACTAAACATGCTTTTATTTCCGAGTGTTCTCTGTTGTAAGAGACAACTTATACTTTCCTCCCCCACTCTCCTCTCCTCTTCCTCCAATCCCTTTCTCACTTCTAAAGAAAGCACCAATGTCTATCCTGTGTATTTTCTTCTTTTAGCTTATGTTATCTCTTTTGTCATCTTTCCCCTCTCCCCTCCTTTCCTTCCTTTTTCCTCTCTTCTTTTCTTCAATCCAGAGTCTTCACACTGAGGCCGCCCTTTTCTATTTTTATTTAGAGATAGGATCTCCTGCAGTCACCGACTCTCCTAAACTGGGCTCAAAACTGTGACCCTCGGCTTCCCAGTTGCTGGTATTATGGGTATGTGCCACCACGCGCAGTGGGTGTGACTTACATTTTCAAATAAACTCTAATAATGTACAGTCAACAGTAATCACTTTGTATATTGATTATCTTAGCATTGGGAACATTGTCTTGACCATGCAAAAACAGCAGCATGACTGTTGGTAAGGTATGTGGAGTACACACACATATAGGACATTATAAGAAATACAGGTTCTTCTTTTGCTTGACCACAATTAGAACCTCGGCCACCAAATGTACGGCTCTCCTACCCTGCTATCTTTTCCAAGCTGTGCACACAGAGCCAACTCCGGGAAATGACTTTGCAATCCCACATCCCACTTACCACTTCGATGAAATTCAAAGTAAATTTTTATATTGTAAACTGGAGCTACAGCGAAGAAAATCCAGCTGGTTTGATTTTAATTGACTCCTTTCCACTCTTGCAGTATCTAATGTCAAAACCAATTTCAGTTGACTGAAGTTAACAAAAAGAACCAATATTCCTGGAGATTCTGAGGAGAGGCTCACTAGCTGCTAGGGACCGTGGCGTGTGTCAGGGACTGTGCCCTTGGGAGGGAGGTGAGAGAATCCTCTGCACGGGCATCAGGAGATGAAGGCTGGGCTCATTTATCTTTCCACTGTGTGTGTTTCTGGAGACAGACCTTTAGTTCCAGCGGCATTACTGGAGAATATGCCTGGGGATTCTATTCTTCTGTGAATCACTGCCAAGGCAGCTTGGGAAACAGCTGGTGATAATTCTGGCCGCGTTGCCACTCCACAGCTGATGTTTGATGCAGGGAGCACGGAGAGCAGCACAGGGAGGCCTGGGGCTGACTTCCTGGAGGTGGCCATGGGAGGACAGTCCTAGCGCTCCAGGTCCCAGGGGAGCACATGTGGATTTGCAGTGGACCCCGGAGCACTGGCGGAAGATACCATGAGCCTCTGTCTGCTGCAGAGGAACCCTCACTTAGGACTCACTGGAAAGAGCCTGTTCCCTTAGAAAAGGAAAATAGAAGGACAGTGATCCATCCCCGAGGAATGCATTCTCATAATTAATGTAGTTTGCACTAATCATTTTATGTTACTTTTTTTGTAACTTTGGATCTTGTTTACTAGAATTTCAAAGATGGTGGCTGTAGATATGGATACCATTGTCTGTTTTCCATTTTATTAGTCTACCTTAGTAGGAGTCCTCTTGCCCACCTGGAATTTTTGAGATCCAAGTTCTAGTTTCAACTTTACTGGCATCCAGTATCACTATGAGCAAATTATTTCTTGTGACCTCATTTTCTTTCTATAAAATGAAATAGACCCTGTCCACAGTCTGGAATCAGTACAGCGTTAATCTCTTTTCCTTAGTAGCCTTTCCAAGACTTGAGGAGTGTATCGGTGTCTTTCCTATATATTTAAGGTTATAGTCTCTCTTCTACAGTTTTTCTTCTTCTCATGACTGAGTTTTAGTTAAAATGAATCTGAACATGCTCAAGAGTATTAAATTACATCTTTAGCCATGGCTCCAAAAATTATACATAAAGTTGCAGACATGGTTTGGTCAATTCAGAGTAGCACTGATTTTTTGGCAGTTGCAAAATTCTGTTGATTTTTGTGGAGCTTGAAATCAATCCAAATAACTAAGTCATTTTTAACACATTATCTTTCGGCACTGTCTCCCTTAAGTGCATGCTATTTATTTATTTAATCATTCTTCCTTCTTTTTGGATTTGTATGCATGTATTTTATTTTTGTCTGATTTCTATTTTAACAGGAACACAAAGAGCATGAA
This sequence comes from Dasyprocta punctata, assembly GCA_004363535.1. Lineage (NCBI taxonomy): Eukaryota > Metazoa > Chordata > Mammalia > Rodentia > Dasyproctidae > Dasyprocta > Dasyprocta punctata. The sequence continues at coordinate 133,971 of RJWM01001676.1, read as the reverse complement.
TGCGATTGCTGAGCATGTGCATAAATTCTGACTGATGCTTCCAGCTTTGAGACATGAGTAGAAGTCAGTTATAGATTCCTACAGTCCTGATTCAGATGTTCAGGGAGAACGGTGGGATCCATGAACTGCTGGTGTGTGGTGTTTCCAGAGCTGATGTCTGCACAGCCTTGATCTAGTGTCTGGAAGACCCAGGATGGTCACTGAGGATTAGTCTTTGCCCAAACTCCATTTCCCATTGTCTTTGCTACCCCTACCAAAAAGACTGCCAAAGAAGCCATCCATGTTTGATCTAGGCCTACAATTAAATTTTTAGATGGATAAAGGTTGACATGTAAATCCTAAGTAATACTAGTGATTTCTAGATAACAGGTGATTATTCTTGAGTTTTTATTCAGTGTTCACTGGGCCATGTTATTCAGTCATATAATGCCCATCCAGTACTATTTGTTGGTCCTCATATCCTCAACTTGTCCGCAAGAAAACTCTAAAAGAATTAATATTATTCTGACCACAGTTATTTTCCATAATGTTAGCCTGGCTTCAGGTGGTAACTAGTTTCTTTTACAAGATCTCATAAACAATATTTTAATAATTTGTTCTGAAATTCTCTGTATCAGTGTCCAAATTTACTAATACTTTACAAATCAACATTCTGTTTATTTTCCATTTTTAGCCACGGACATGGCATCACACCCGTGTGGAAAGATTACAGCTGGCAACCAAGTGATTTCTCCCATCTCAGTCACTTAGTGATTCCTGGCCAGGTTAGGATTCATCCTTTGAGAAAATTTAAATGAACTTTGCCACATACTCATTGCCTTGGGTTTCACCACTGCAGTCTCATCATGCTGCCCTTAATGTTTACTTAGTTTCTTTTCATTCATAATAATTTTGTTTCGAGAAGCTTGCAAGGTTCTTAAGTAAAGCATAGATTCTTTCGGATGCCAGCACTAGAAGATGCATGTCCCTGAACAGTCTAGACACAAGGTGGTCCAGACGGTGCTGGAGGCAGAGATTCAAACTCTGTCTCAAAACCTGGCTCCTCCATTCTTGTACAAACTCTTGTTTTCTGTGCAATGCAGACTCCATTTGCAAACCTTGACCCTCTGTGAATTCACATCCATGGAGGCTCCAGCTTGGTCTTCCCAAGCCAGTGGGAGGGAACAACTTGCTTACTGGAGATTTCCTGGTATCTCATTGGCTCTGTTGAGGTTGTATGATCTTCCTTGAACCAATCCCTGTCACCAGGCAAGTGTAAGGTGCTAGTGACTATGCTTAGGTGTCTGCTACATCCTGGGACAGGTGAATGAATGGTAGCCCGCAGTACGACTCTTTGTGTTTGGGAAAACAGAAACAGGGAGGTTACTTTTACCTTCACCTCACTTTTTCTCCCCTAAGCAGGATGTAAACCCTAGGGCACTTTCCTCTGAAGTAGGTCATCAGATTCTGGTTCTACAAGGGACTTGCCTAGACCTAGGAGAAAAGGAGTGCCTTTATTCTTCAAGAGAAGCAACTGGAAAAACACATCTTGCTAAATTTCCTCCAGTTTATTACCATTAGATCACAAAGATATCAAATAAACAATATAACCTTTAAATGTGACACAAGAAAGCTGAAGTGAAAAAGTGGGAAAACATGTCATCCCAACAGTAGTTTAAAGCAAACTAGAAAGATCGTATTAGTATCAGAAAAAAATTCATATCTTGGGGAAAAGAGTATTACAGTGATAAAGCATGTCATTTTGCAATGCTTTCATGATCTGTCATGATAATGCTACATCTGTATACCCATACTGGAACTTCAAAATGTCGGAAGAAAACAAGAAGAATTTGAAGTAGAAATAGTCAAATCTACAAATGTTTCGGAAATTTTGAGAATCTTTTCTCAACCATTGATAGAACACAATAGACACAGATAGACAAAGTCACGAAGCAGACAGGAGGAGTGATCTGTACCATTTATAGGTCCATTTGACACCAAAAATCGGAACACTCACCACCAACAGAAAACAAAATGCAGACGTCTGAGGACTGTGTAAGGATCATGCAGAGACTGCTCACTTTTACACAAGAGAACCTCTGATTACACTGAACTCATTGTGTAGCCAGGCAGGCCGCAAACACTTAGCAACCCTCCTGCCCCTGCCTCCCTGGTGCTGGGACTGCAGGGCTGCACCACCACACTCAGCTCAGAATACACAAAATATTTATTGAAATTGATCATAAAACAAATTTCATTAAATTTCAAATGAGTCAAGTCATACCGTGCATGTTTCCTGAAGACACTGGATTTAAGGATCAGTAATGGGGTAACCCTTTAAAAGTTCCCACACACTTGAAAACCAACCCGTTTCTATACAGTTCATTGGTAAAAGATAGAATTACTCTGTAAGGAAAATTAAAGCATTTTCTGCACTCAGGGAAAATAAAAATGTAGCATGTCAAAATTGGCAGAATCAACTAAAGCAGTAATAAGAGAAAAATTATAGCACATAATGCATATTTAAAAATAAGCAATGTCTGAAATCAGTGACCTTAGTTTCCATTTTAAAAACTACAAAGTGTAGAGTAAATTAATGCAAGCAAGAGATAAGAATTAATGTATAGTCGAACAGAAAAAATGAAATGAAACAGAAAAGCTATAGAAAACAAAACATCTGGTGCTTTAGATCGATACCACAAGCATAACTCAGCACCATTCCAAATAGGAAAGTGAAAACACTACAGATTGCAAATATTAAGAGATAGTAAGGGAATATTACAGACAACACTATGCCATTAGCTAACTAAGGTGAAATAAATTCCACGAAAGCCACAAACTTCCAACACTCACTTAAAAACATGCGGATAATGTGAACATTTTTGTGTAATTCAATTCATAGCTAGTATCCTTCCCACCAAGACAGTGCCAGCCCAGATGACTTCACTGGTAAATTGTACCAAATACTTAAGGAAGAAATGTCAATTTACACAAATTCTCCAATAAAACTGAAAAGGAGTTAATACTTTGTATCTCATTATAACAGGCCAGCAATAGCATGATGCATAAACTAGGCAAAGATATGTTAAAAAATCCACAGAACAAAATTTCTCATGATAATAGATGCAAAATATGAAACATTTTAGCAAATAAAATTAAAAAAATACACGAATAATGCATTATGACCATATGGTTTATCCCAGGATTATGAGGTGAATTTAATGTTTGAGACTCAACCAATATAATTCCCATATTAACTAAGAAAGAAAAAAGTGTTTAATCTCTACAGACACAGACTAAATATTTTCTCCACAATTACAGTCTATATTTTCAATCGTTTTCTCTTTACTTCTCTGAATTCACTAAATTGCTTCAAGCGTTTTTTCTTTGTCTACATTTGATTTTCAGACACACACTGTCTCTGAATTTATTGCTCCAAGATGAAGATATTTTATTTTGTAATTATGTCTTTTATTGCACCATTCCATTTTTCATTGCTATCCATTAATAAATACCCTCTCTGTTTGTGTTTGTTTTCAAAATTATTTCTCCTCTGTTTTGTTAAGGTCTCCCATAGGGTGAAGTCCTTGAGAGACATTGCCTTCTAATTTTACTTTTCTTCAGGAGGCTTCTTTTTTTTGGAAGTGATACTCCTTTCTTTAAATCTTGAATCACCAAACTGTTTCTGTCAGCCAGGCTGAGGCTGGGGTGGGGCATATAAAGCTCTACATTGGGTGCAAAAGTTAGTGGTGCACTTAAAATTAATAAATCAAGATAAATAATATTTTCATAAAAATATTTTAAAATTAAAATGTCATGAAAAATTCATGATGACAAAAATACCAACATTTTAAATAAAAACAGAATTAGCAGCAGCGGTGCCAAGCCACACTGGACTCCGAGGCAGAGGAGTATCGGGGGCACTGATCGGGGCTCAGACCTGAGAGTCCTGTAGCCCTGGTGGCCCAGGGATGGGATTTCAGGTGGCTTTGAGGACTCTCTGTGAACTTCTCCGGAAACCGATAACGCTGAACACCTTTTCATCTGTTTTCCGGCCATTTGAATTTCCTCTTTTGTGAAAGGCCAAAATTTGCTTATTTTTCTGTTTAGCTTTGAATTAGAATGAACTATTTATAAATTTTGAAATACAAGGATCAGCTTAATTATACTGTTGCTAGTGTCTTTACTAATTTTATTACCTGATTTTACTTTATTAATGCTCCTTTGATAAACTGAGATTTCTAATTTATAAAATATCAAATCTGTCGATACTTCCTTTTAGTACATGTACTACATATAGCTTATTCAAGAAAACTTTTGGTATCCTAAAGGTTTTACAATACTCCAAACTATTATTATATTTTACATTAATTTTAAATCCATGAAGGTATTTTAAGTATATCATTCATGTACATAAGCACAAAACTTACATTGAAAAGTTGAATGAATTATCAAAAAGTATAGAGTACTGTATAACCCCCACCCAGGAGGAATTAGGACGTTATGAAGACTGGGAATTCCACTTCCTGTCTTGTTTCAATAATTACCCATTTTCCTCCAAAAGTAATCACTGCTCACTATATAAATTTTTTTTACTGATACATATACATTGTTCAAATTTATGGAATGTAACGTGGGGTTTCGATACATGTACACACTGTGTAAGGTTTCAATCCAGTTAAATATGTCTGTCTCATCAAACATTGGTCGTTTTTATGGTGAAAACATTCAAAATTAGTTCTGGCATTTTAAGATCTCTGTTGACTATCCTCAGCCTACTGTGTAGGAAGCGCACACCAGCACTTCGCGGTCTCACTGAGCTCTAACTTGGTGCCCCTCCATCAAGGGTTCCTCTAAGGTTCCTCCTCTTTCTGGCCCCAGCCTTTGGTAATCACCATTCTGCCCTTGTCTTCTGTATGATCAACATTTTGAGATTCTCCAAGTGAGAGAAATCAGGCAGTGCTGGTCACCCTGAGCCCGGCTCATTTCATCTAAAGAGTTCCAGTTTCATCCATGCTGTTACAAGCGACACGGCTTCGTTCTTTTTCACGATTGGATGGTGTTTCCCGGTGTATCTGTGCTGCGCATTCTCTGTCTCTTCTTCATTAATGACCCAGAGGTTGCTTCCGTTTCTTGGCTGGTGCGATGGTGCTGTGATAATCCTGGGTGCTGCCGTCTTCGACAGTGGCATTGCTGGATCTTGTGATGGTTCTTTAATTTTTTGATGAACCTCCAAGCTGTTTTCTTTTATGGCTATACTAATTTACATTTCTACCAACACTGCATCCCTTTTGTCTCCCCTCCTCACAAGCCCACCTTATCGCTGGTCTTTTTAATGATAGCCATCCTTACTGGAATGAGATATCTCACTGTGACTTTGATTTGTTTTTTCCTGATGATTAATGACACTGGACATTTTCACAGACATCTTTCAGCAATGTGTATTATCATCTTTTGAGAGTTATCTGTTTAGTTCTTTGGTCATTTATTAATTAAATCATCTACTTTTGGGTTTTTGCTATTGAGTTTCTTATGCATTCTGGATGCTAACCCCTTATCAGGTATATAACTTGTAAACATTTTATTGCTTTTTGTAGGTCAGCTCTTCACTTTGCTTCCTTTGCTTCCAACTTTCTAGCATTTTGTAGTCAAATTTTTCTGGTGTTAGAGTTTGCTTCCTACCCTTTTATGGTCTTACTGAAGGAAAGTCATTGCCCATTCCAGTGACATGAAGTGTTTCTCCTATATTTTCTTCTAGTACCTTCATAGGTTTATGTCTTAACTTAGATATTTAACTCGTTTTTAATTGAATTTTCCATACTGTGAGAGGGGTCTTGTTTCATTCTCCTGCTTGCAGATATTTAGTTTTTCCAATCCCTATTTATTGAAATAATTGTCTTTTCCCCTAATGTGTTCTTGCTTCTTGTAAAGATCATTTGGCTAAACATGTGGGTTTCCCTCTGTACTTCCTGTTCTAGTCCACTGTAAGCCTGTATTGATGTCAAACTATGTTTTAATTACTACAACTTTGTAGTGTATTTTGAGTTCAGATACTGTAATGCTTCCTGCTTTTTTCTTTTTACTCAAGATTTCTTTGGCTATTGATGGATTTTTGTAGTGCCTTAAAAACATGACATTTTTCTAGTTTGGCAAAAATGTTATTGGTATTTTGATGGTGATTGCGTTGAATATGTGGATCAGTTTGGAAAGTATGACAATTTTAGTGGTATGAATTCTTCCAATGTATGACTATGAATAAATTTAACAAACTTATTTTTATATTTCCTGTTATATCTCATAAAAATTAATGAAAAAATTATGCAATTTTTGGTCATCTTGTATTTAAATAATTGAATTGATAAGTAGTTAATTTTTTTGTCTTTGTTTTATAGTTTTCATTTTTCTGATGAAACTGTAGCTATTGGAAATGGGATTGCTTTCTTGATTTCTTTTTCAGATATAGTGCTATTGGTGCCACTGACTCCAAAAAATATATGGCACAGACACATAGGAAATACTATTTTGCCATTAAAAATAAATGCCTCATTGTATTGTGTAACTACTAAATGTGTTAGTTTTTATTATTATTATTATTTTGGTGCTGGGAATCAAACTGATAACCTCACTCTTGCCATCTGGCACTGAGCTGCTGAGCTATATCCTCAGTCCCTAAATGTACTAGTTTTAATAGCTTTTTTTTGTTATGTGTTTGGAGTTTTCTATATATAAAGTTGTATATTCAGCAGCCAGTGACAACTTGACTTTTTTCTTTGCAATTTGGATCACTTCAATTTTTTTCTCTTGGCTAATAGCTCTGGCTACAACTTCCAGTCCTATGCTGAATACAAGTAGTTAAAATGGATTCATTATTACATTGAGGTATGTCCCATCTATACCTAATTTATTCAGAGCTATTGTTGTGAAGGGATGCTGGGCTTTATCAAAATGAAATATGGCTGTGCTTTTCGACTTCCGCTCTGTTGACACACCATGTTTGCTTGGTATATGTTCAGCCATTCTCACATCCCCAGGATGAATCCCACTTGACCAGGGTGAATATTTTTTTTAATGAGCTGTTGGATATGGTTCGCTAGCATTCTGTTGAGGACTTTTACATCAATGTTCACCAAAGATATTGGAACGTAGCTTTCTTTTTGCTGTATCCTTGTCTGATTTCTGTACGAGGATCATGCTGGCCTCGCAGATTGAAGTCAGGAGAATCATTTCACTCTCAGTTTTTTGGAAGAATTCAAGGGGGATGGCTATTAGTTTAAATGTTGGCAGAATTCACCAGTGGAGTGATAGGCGCTTGTGGTTTTTTTTTAATGGGAAACTCTTTATACTAATTAAATCTCAGTGTGTTCTGCTCTTTTTTTATCCCATCTTTTCTTACTATTTTATTTCATTTTTATTAGTACATAATGACCACATTCCTTGTGTAGAGTTACATGGACAGAACACATCTTCACTTCTTTTTTCGTTCCCTTCCCCGCTCCATCTCTTGATTCCCTGCCCATTTGAGAAAGTGCTGTCTCCCTTTTCTTTATTATCTATTTTTTATTTAGCTCTTTATTTATAATCTGGGTGTCTCATATAAGAGAAACCGGGCAATATTTAAGCTGTGTGTCCGATTTATTTCACCTAACATTATGGTCTCACTAAAAGCACTGTACTTATGTTGTAATATTTTATCAATTTTTCTTTTGTCATTACAATTAAATAAGACTTGATAAATAGATTAATATCATTTTTTTTTGGTGTTAGCAGAATTGAACCCAGGGCCTTGTGTAGGCTAAATATGTGCTGTGCTTATGATGTATTTTTATTAAGACTATGAACCTTTTCCACATCTACTTCTCTTTTCCCTTTTTGGGGACCTGCAGTGATTTTACCCAGTGGTTAGGTTAGAGTTGTCTAGTAAACGTTGGCCATGGGCTTTGAAGGGGAATGGACCACTCCACCTTGACTTGAGGCAAAGGGACACTACAGGTGGTGTCCATTCCCTTTGCCCTCTTCTCCAGAGATGCAGTGACTTCCGGTGCCTGTTGGTACAGCGGCGTTTGGTGGTGAGGACTCTGAGTGATGGCATGGCCTGCCCGCCTCCTTAGACATCCGCCATGAGCAAAGCACTAGAAATTTGAAATCACTTTGTGCCTACGTGGTGTGCTCGTCGATCCTAAGTGGTTTCTGTGCGATTACGCAGTCATGGCCACACGCCGAGTGCACTTCAGCAGGGAGCTGCTATCTGAGTATCGTTTTAAATTGTATGATGTCTAAAGTTTTAAAATGTTTCACATAGAGCAGTGTTTGGTTTCACGAGAGTCCTATGAGGCAGATCAAGAGGCTTTCCTTTCCCTGTTTTCCAGATCCACAGGAGGGTCAGATCCGTACAGCGACACAGTCACAGGCACGCTCACGGGACAGCCAGAGCCCAGAGCCCTGGCTCACGGACTAGAGATTTAGAGCAATCGCATGTTCCAAATTGTTTTCTCTTCAATGAACATTAACGTCTGTCTCACCATTAAAAGTCAGTTTTGTGATAAGAACTTTTACTACATAAATAGGAAGGTGGCTTTCTATTACGTTTCCTGCCTTCTGAGATCCGGCATCCGTATTCACAAACCAGCGCCTCTGGGGTGTGCACAGCTGGCCACCCGCGCTGCCCGGCTTGGCGTGCATGAGTGCCGCACCCTCGCCAGCCTGCTTCCCGTGACTATGTGTTGTAACACTCACAAGGACTTATATAATTCCTACTCAACTCAGGATAAAAAAAAAGTCATCCTGCCTACCCAAGATAGCTCAGTCATGGTCTATTTCAAATGTAAGAAATTCAGAATTTAAACTTGGCCTTGGGAAGACTTTTACTTTTAATGCCTTTTTCCCCTCTCTCCCCCTGGGTGGCAGAACTTTGGGGATTCAGACTGAGTTTGCATATGCCCCTTAGCAGGATCCTGGAGAGGGTAGATGGGGTGCATATTGAGTGTGGCCCTCAGGTACTTGTTGACCGACCTCGGCCTTTTTCTCACTGACCTTGGGCATGAGGGCCTGGCATTTGCTTTAGTGTGTTCAGTTTCTGTTATGACCTTGGTCCCAGTCTGAGGTGTTCTTATCTACTTTGTTCCAACCTCAGCTGCCAAGTGGTTTCCCTAGCCTTCTCCAAGCTCTCTGCCTGGGAGAGCTTAAGGAGGAGGACTTGGAGGGATTTAGGAATTCTCCGTAGCTCCCCAGCCTCCAGTAGGGCCTCTGGGAGGTTATCCCCGGGCTAAGCAGTAGAGACACCTCCCTCCACCCCACACGGATGGCTCAGCTCCTCACAAATATGTAGACTGTCCCAGGCTACCCCTGCATCCCACTGCTATTCAACTGCTGGCTCCTGGATGTTAAATATCAAATCTCCAACGAATCTTGCTTTTAAGCAAGCATTGTATTTGCTGGAGGTCAGGGGTAGGGGAAGAGAAAAGGGGAAAAGCTAATTCCCGCTGGCTTGGCAGACTCTTTGAAGAACTGTTAACTAGTTATTAGGTTGAACACAAAGATAACTAACTGGCAACAATAGGTTAAGGATAAAAGAAATGGAAGCAGTTTATAACTAGCGTACTATTCTTCGATATGCCTGGAATTGTCTTGTTTTCAGTGGTCTTACTTCTCCCATTTATCCACTCCAAAATTTGACCTTCAATATGTCACAGAGATCTCTGTCCTCAGGCCCTCGTGTCATCGCAGTGCCTACTCAGGGGAGGTGTGCTGGGTGGCGCTGTCTGGGTGTCTCATACTGTGTTTCTCTGGACTGTGCCTGAACCCGTCGATGCACCAAAATGTGTTCAGAAGCACTGAGCTTCAGCATGCAGTCATAAATGTTAATCGCAATTCTTTGGGGTGCCAGGAATAGGAAGATGACTTGCACGCTGCTAGACAGAAGAGTTACATGAAGGACAGCAGGGTGACTGCTTATCTCTAGACTCTGGCTTCAGTCTCATTTGCAGGAAGCAAAACCCCTGAATTTCTTCACCGAGCCTTACATCCTCACAAGTGACCACTGACTGTTCTCTGCCCCTTTGCTCATTTTTAAAGAATCTTAGACTCAAACTCTAGTTGATCTATCTTGGGTCATGAACTTGATTTAACCAATTAATATTGACATTAGATTAGGGTTATTGGTCCCAGGAGAGCCAGAAATGGTGCTGGGTTTCTCTTTAAATGTGTCTTAGAGTGAACAAATGACAATTGTAGTGTTGTTATTCCCCTGAGCTTATCGTGGTGGTGAACAGAAAAACAGTCACTTGTATTTGTTTGCTAATGGATTGAAGACTTTGTTGATTGATTAATTAAAGAAGAAAAAGCCTTGTCCAGATCCAGATGGCTGTATCATTAAAGCTTCGCATTTTCTTTGAATCGTTTCATTTCCCCACATGCATTCGACTTCATTGCACACTTTATGAACAAACACTCCTTCTATTTCATGGAAACAATAACTAAAGTGATTAATGTCCATTAATAAGAATGAATAAGACAGCTCTGAATTAAACCAGAACAGTTAAATTTGAAATACATTCAGTGAATTCTCCTAGTTTTGAAGCTAGTGCAATTTCCCACCAGATCTTACTTTTTGGATAAAAGCCTAAAATACTATCTTTTGAGTTCAGGTAAGTAAGCGATGGTGAATGACTGCTACAAAACCTCCTTCCTGTCGCTCAGGGTCCCCTCCCCACCACACTCCCTGGCTTCGGTGTACGTAATACATGCTGGGGCTCACAGCAAAGTCGCTGGTCCTGGTTAAACACTGCAGGAATCTCCTTTGAACTTGTTCTTTTGAAAACTTAAAGTTAATTTTTAACTGATACATAAAACATAAAAACTATGTATATTGCAGGGGCTCTCCATGAGGATTTGGTACAGGTACACATTGTGTCATATTTAAATCAGACTAAAAGCATCAAGAAAGCATCATTTTCTATGAGGTCTGTACATTTAAATGTCATTTAAATGTCTGAAGATCGTTGTTGAGTAGTTAAATTCAGTTCCGTTCACATTGGGCTCATGAGAAGCTAAGGAGACAGAAGGATAAGAAGAGTCTATCAGTGTTCTCAGAGAGAGGACCGCATGGAAGTCAGGTAAAACACTCCCGTACCCACTGCCTGCATAGTAGCCTAAACTGCCTCTCTTTATGGATTTTGAATGAAAGTGTTTGCATTTTATTTTCCTATGAAAAATAAGATGGCAAGAAATGTTTTGTACATGGGGGTTGAGTTTGTCATGCAATATTTTATTGCTCCTTTTTGTTGTGATATTTGCCTTGTAGTGATTTAACATTAGCAATAATAATGTACAGGAAGAGTATGAAGCCTGTTATCAGTAAACAACTCTCAAACTTTCCACTAGTTCCTTATGATAGACAATTGAGGTGTTTAAAAACATAAACATTTTAATAGCACTTTAAAAATGAGCCCCAGACATTTAATTGTAAGGTTGCAAACTTTCTTACTTTTTTTTTTTTTTTTGTAGCACCAGGGATCGAACTCACAACCTCACGCCTGCCAGGCAGGTACTTAAGCCACTGACCCAAACTCCTGGCCCTAAATGTTGCGAACTTTCAAACCCATTCAGGGATGAGGCAAACAAAGCGCTCGGGGCTCAGGATCCACGTTCAGGCCTTGGACGGCGCTGGCGCTGGGGGAGCCCATCTGTAGCAGTGCATTCCATCCATATGCACACATATGACTAGCAGAGTCTATATTCAGCACAAATCATGTCGCGGCACTGCTTCGGGGTCCACCCGGTTATCAAAGCATTGTCCACATCTTCTAAAACTAGGACACCATAGCAGCTCGTGGTTAAGTGGACGTGTTGAGATGCGGGATTGCTTAGTCACTTAAGGATCTCAGTTAGAAGTGATAATCGAGTGGGAACAGTACTATTTAAAGACAATTTCTCAAGATGAAGACATGGAGATTTTCAAGAGTGGTATGCTGTTTTATTTCATCAAATTTTCTGTTACCTGTTTTCAAGTCAAATTTTTGTTGCTCCTCTGACAATGACTAGTGTTATAGCCATGTTTAATTGGCACTGCCACCGAATATCAGAGCAATTCATAGGGTAGCAATTACTTTGTTCCAACAATTATCAGAGAAAATTTGGGACTCTAATGAGATGTTCTCACATTTTCCAATTGCCATTGGTCTCTAGAATATAGAAACCTAAAAATGATAGGGGCTAGTTTTACATTTCCTCAGAATTAAAGCAGCACAGCATAACAGGGAAAGAAAACTTGCCCTTTTGTTAGAGTTAGACCACATTTCATTTTCTCATTCAGTGTATTTTTCATCAATTATTCCTTTCCAAAAATTGAATGTGATTGTTTTCTGTACTTTATTTTAGCGAAACGCAAATTAGCAGTGTTATAGCTAATCAATGCCACCAAAATAGTTCTTTTAAATAACCAGGACATGAACTCTTTAACAAGATTCAGTCAGTTCTATTTATAGTTCCCCCAAGCTATGAACTATTTGTACACCCATGTTTCTGCATAATGACTTTTCAATGTGGTTTCAGTAATCATTCCAGAAGGCAAATCTCAAAATATCTATATGCATAAAGCATATATTTAAAATAAAGGCTAAATTGGCTGGCCATGCATTAAACCATTTGCCTGTGAAATCGTTTTGCGAACCATCTCCAAACAGGAGATGCTCCAGCTGAGGGTAGGACAGAGCAAACATTTTTTGCTTACCATATTGTGTCACCATAGCTTCTTTTGGAAGCACTCCCTTCCTCCAAGTGTCCTCTTCAGCGTGCCTTCCTCCTTCCTCTCAGATGACAAGCCATCCTGAGCACTTGGATTTCACTTAGCCTACACAGGATTAGAAGAGACAGACTCACTCTCGAACCACTTGTCTTTACATACTTAATAGAGGGAAGGAGGGCGCCGGGGGTTTTGTGAAGAAAGTATGTTAACTCCAGACTCCCTGGTTTCAGGACGAGGGGTGCAAGTGAGAAGGCTGTGGGGTCCGCGGCTGAACGCTTGTCTTTTGTGTTTCTGAATGGAAAGCTGTTCTCTTTTTATAAGGCTTTGGAAAGGAGGACATTTTTAAAAATCCATGTTTCTAGTTTCAAAGCAAAAATAATTCACTTCTTTTGAGATTTTCTTTAATCAAGAGCATGCATTTTTTTTTTCTTCACACAAGTGAATAATGCTTTTCTAATTAACCCGGTACTTTACGAGACAGTGTCAAAGGAAGCAGACCATGCTGCCAACTGTGGTCTCTCTGTCTTTAGGGACACGGAGAGAGATATCAGATCTGGACTGGTTTCTGATTTCAGACTGATTTTTGTTACAGGGGAGAATCTTTCTATGTTCTATCCTCCATTTAAAATTTTGCTTCTCTTCCTTTTCCCAAACCACTTTACTTGCTTAATTTACCACAGTCGGATAGGCTCAGAGAAAAATAATTCACTGTGCTCACTATATATTACTTTTCCTCCAAATTTTAGGCAAAGTGTTCCCAGTGTTTGCTCTCTGGTCAGTGTTTACTTACAGAGAACACAACTAATTAAATTAATTATAATTGTTCCTCAAAGTGATTTTTATTTACTACCTTCCACTGTTCATGTGTCTTTGGAAAAATAAAAATTAATTTACAAACTCGGCTGTTTTCTGAGAACTTCTTTTTTTGTAAACTATGGGCTGAGGACCCAAGTTATCTGTGTAAAAGAAATGTTACTGAATGGGCAAGTAAATGAAGAGCCACAGTTCTGTTTGGTAATTTTTCATGCTGCCATAAAATAGTTTTACTTGTCTGTCCCCATCTCTGCTAGCTACATGGTCTGACACATTTTTCAGTGAGGATAAAAATGCAGAGGTCCTGAAACAGACTTTGCTGTTTGGTGGTCATCTTCAACGCCTTTGCAGAGACCTGCTCCCGCCTCCTCCGGACGAAGTGTGAGTTGTGTGCTCCCCGGTCTGATAAGTACACCTATTGCACTTATATAAGTACATGACATCATCGTTTCAACCCAAGCAATTTCTAGGCACCACAGCTGTTACTAGTTATTTAGAAGTCTAATTTGAGCAGAATGTGTCACGCCAACTTTACACACATGCGCTCACACAGGCAGTATTCACATTAAAACTTTCACCTCTATTAAATAGCAACAGTTCTTCAAAAATTCCAACACTCTACACTTAACAACTAAATAAAATATGTGTCTTTGAGGAGTAATATGCCTATTTTATTTTTATTCCTTGAGGCAAATCTTGCGTTGAGTGGTGCAGTTTTGTTATTCTGCTGTGATTTTACTCGTGTCTCGGAAATATGTGTGACCCACAGAAAGTTCCGTCTTTCAGTCGCATCCTTTACTCCTCCTGAATGAACGGTAAATCTCTGTGTCTTTGTTTTCAGTGGAGGTCACACAGATAGAGCCATCAATATTGAAATAGCATTTTCTCATGCAAGCAGAGGTTTTAGCAGTCTCTCCAAGGGTTTCTTCCTCATGAGGCTAAATTCAAAATGGCACAAGCCATCTGTCGCGGTGGGATTTTTAAGTTCCATTGTGTAGCTTCTTTCTCCCTCTTTTTCTCTTCCAAGTGACAACTTAATAATCTATTCTTAAATTTTAAGTTAACTTTGACTAATGCATAAGAATATAGCATACACATAAACTTTTGTAGTCTGATGCACTGTATGACCAGAACTGGAAAAATTTAAATTTGCAATTTTGAGACAAGCAGTCCATTCTGTGTCTATCAAGGAAGCTCTCTGCTCCCCTGGCCATGAGGCACCTTTGGGGACAGGGAAACTGAGAGAGGGCCCGGGCGGGTGAGCATACTACAGAAAACCTCTGTGTCTACAATGCTAGATCTTAACTTCAGCAGCAGTATGTGAACTTGAAGCTCCTATTAAAAGCTTCTTTAGAAAAAATGTTCTTTGGGTTGAATTTAGAAGCTTCTCAAAAACTCAGAGAGTAGATTTGTGATTTTTAAATCTTTAAATCCAGAGGGTATACTACTATTTCTAACAAAAGTAGAGACAATTACATTAGTATCTGTTTTCATTAACAGATTGGGGGTTTCCTGGCAGCAACACTGTTCATTCAGTCGATGGCTCAGGTCTCTAGTAGGTGTTTGCACGTATCATGTGTTCAGTCAATATTAGGAAGAAAGGAAGGAAGGGGTTGAAGGAGGAAGAAAGGAAAGACAGAGCTGGAAAAAGAGCGGGAGGAAGAAAGGAAAAGAAAGAAAATCCAAAACAAAAGGTGACAAATTCCAAGCTCTTTAAAAAGCATTGAACTTTATTGATTGCCAGCTCTGAACCGAAACACTAAAATAAGTAAATAAATAAGGCATAAAATTAATTCAGCAAATTAATAAAAATGTATTAAGAACTGAACATCGACATCATAACGTTACACCGGTATAGAACTGGGCTTCAGATCTGCCGTTCTTACTCGGAATCCAGGATTGGGTTGATTTTTGCATAATTTACAAACTCAGCTGCTCTAAGAAGAACCCGCCTGTGACAGGTTTGGGATGAGCAGTGGTCTGGCCGGAAGTCTGATTTCCTGGTTTAACCATTCCAGGCCACCACGAAGGCTCCATTGTCACCAGCACCTCTTGACCTTTTCTAAGGCATGAATTCTAGACTTGTGTCGATATCCCAGACTGCTTTGGTTTTATTCCAATTAATTCATGGCGCAGAGATGGGCAGGACCCTGACACAGCGTGTCGGGTCAGACTGCAGGAGCGATGGTGTGTGTCCGAGGTCAGGATTTCTCCTGTGATACGCTCCTGGATTGCTCACGCCTGTTCCACTGTGTGGGACCGAGACCCAGAAATGATGGGGTATGTAAGCAGTGTAGTATGGATAAGGGATTATGGTAAATAATCACAGACCAAAAGACAGCGGCCAGTGAGTTGCCTGTTCTATTTGAGGTCCCTCAGCAGAAATGCATGCTATCTGGTTTCCATCTATTTGAGTGAGACTAGCTTTCAAGCCCCATCCCACCCCACCTGGTGTTATCCACTTACTTGGATTAAAATAACACAAGATTAATTTTGAAAGAAAGGAAGAGACTTCAGAGATCATCCAGTCCTTCCCAATGGTAGGATGTTTCCATCAGCAAACCAGTATCCAAATAAAACCCACAGGAAACAGGGCTGAACCCCCAGTTGTTTTGGCCGAAGTTCAGGTGGGCTCTCTCTGGGTCACCCCAGTGGGCCCCCCCCCACTATCTCTAGTTTCCTCAGCCAGGCTGTGTGTCCCAGTGCCATGCTACTCTGCACAGTGTCATCCACCCCCAGCCCCTGGTCCCCTGCCCTCTCATGTGAAGCTCAACTCAAAACACTGCAGAGAGGGCTTCGGGGACGTGTCACCGTGTTTCCATGAGAGTCTACACTGCTCCTATTCCGTGTATGCAGATCCAAATTTACTGACTTACTGACTAGGACTTAGTGTTCTATGACCCACACGTATTTGCTACCCTGCTCACGAAGCCGCGACCTCTTTCCTGACCCACCTGGGGCTTGGCGCTCTGGGTCTCCTCAGCGTTTTCATTTGCTTCCTACATGAGCTACCAAGGGGCACAGAGGCTTCTACTTTAGTTCTAAACCGATTATAGCCATTTTGAGGGGAATAGCGATTAGCGACACAACCACCTCGGTGTGTATCTCAGCTCACTGCACGGGGCGTAGCTTTAGGGCTGAGCAGGACGGCCTTATGATCTCTACGTGGCCCACATGGGCTTGGCCCCGAAACAAGTACTGTTAAGTTGTAGTTAAAGCAGTTATTGAAAAGTGAAGGGACAACTCTTATCATTATATAGGATGTATCGTTTATTTCCTAACCTGGGCCACGTGGGGAGGGCGAAGGGCAGCGCCGTTAGCCATCAGCGTGCACACAGAATTGCAGCAGAGTGGTCCTGGGCTAGCTTAGAATATTCGGCTTCCCTAACCACCGATCGTTCGTCCATTTATTCAAAAATACCTGCTAAGGGCCTATTGTTACCAGGATCGCAGAAGCCGCGGGGCGGGAGGCTGGAGGAGCTCGCTGTGCGCGCTTGGCAGGTCACCGAATTTAAAGTCCTTGATTTTAAATTTAAAGGAGCCTTTCAATCCATATATGAGGATTTAATTACTCACTGAAGAAAATAAAAAGTAGTAGCACAGCACAGCCTAGGATTCCAAGCTACACACCCCAGGCCGGGAACCTCCCGCACAAGGACCCCAGGCCGTCCCCGCCCAGGCTCCCCTCCCACCTCAGCGTCTTCATTCAGGGAATGGGAGTGCAGGACTGAATTGCACCCAAGGTCACTTTATGCATCTGGGAGCCGAGAGGAAAAATGAAATTGTTCTGTACAAACGAGACTTCTTGATATTGATTGTAAAGTAATTACATAGTCATAGGAGCTGTGTAATGGAAATACACCGGCATGGCTAATTAGAAATCCATTCATAAAAAAAACCTGTTTCAACTAAAGGCCAGTGAATTCCATTTGACTTTTTGTTTTAGTCTATTTCCCCTGGGTATGCTAATTTTCGGCTGAAATCTATTCTTCTTCTTTTTTTTTCATACTAAAGTATTTGACAATGCATGACCGCTGCGCAGACCCTATTTCCTGGCCCCCGGGGCCGCGAGGTGGGCCTGTGCCCCTGGGGTCTGGTGGCGGGAAGAGAACTCGAGTGAGATGTACGACCTGTGTCATTTCCGGGAAATTGCTGGGCCCCCCTTCAGAATCTTCTCTCTCCTACTGGATGGTACTTGGGAAAGAGGGAAAATTGTGTGCTTCTCAACTGAGGATGATTTTAGGCCCGCCTCTTCCAGAAGCTGGGCTGTCACCTAACGGGCGTGCTCCCGGCAGGAGCAGTCACCACGGCCACAGACAGGACCGGGGCTGCAGCCCTCACGGAAACACAGCTCTGAGATCCAGCAAGCTCGGAAGCCACGGAGACGCGGACCCTGAGCCGGAGACAGAGGAGCCAGCGCAGCCAGAGTGGGCGGAACGGACCGCCCAGCCGCGCAGCTTCGGGCCATGGGCCAGCCCGGCCGCCCTGCGGGGAGGAGGAGCCGAGCTCCCTGTGACTCTAGTTCTGGCGACGCAGACTGTATGTGCTTTATTACAGATGGGATCGACTGCTCCTTAGCAGGTTTCCTGCTATCTCCAAGGCCCTATTCCTTACCGAACCCGCCCGGGAGCTGTCGCACAGACGCACCTGCTCAGGGGCCTCCAGGGGACCTCTCGCGATGGCCTGCTTCCGCGCAGATTGGGAGAAACTCAGTCATTAACACGTGCTTTCTTTATTTCTTTATTTTTCTAGGAGTGCTGTGTTCCAGCTTCACAGGGTACGGTAGCCCCACACTCTTTCTGAAGGCAGAGGGAAAGCAGCGCTAATTCTTCCCACAAAGAACGTTTTTCCTGAAAGCCTATAGCACATTATCCTCCAGACAGTGCCACGGACGATGGGAGTCAGAGCAAATCACAGACCCCAGAAGTCTGAGCCTCTGTTGATTAGACTCTAACCGTGCTCAAACACATCTGTACTTTTTTTTTTCTGGAGAATCTTTTTTTTTTTTTTCTTTTTTTACCTTTTTCTCTGTTCACTTTGCTTTCCGTGTATTTAAGACCAAAAGTGATGATTATTCTGACTGATTAAATTTTCATACTTCGAAAAGAAAAATACAATAAAAATTAAAATATTTTATGATCTCCATATTTGTTTATGGGTAGTACTGTGTTCATATGCATCAGTAGGTAAATGGCTCTTATGTCATCTGCATATTGGCTTCAGTGATGATGGCATGGTCATCATTAATTTGGGCACACAGACACTTGTTGTGTTTACATGAATCTTAAGGATTTAACTAGAAGCACTGACATCCCCACATGGGCACTGGTCCTTTTAAGAAGTATTTCTAGCTTTTGAAAATTTGTTACAAACACTAAGTATGTATATGCGATCCTAAATGATTAAATAAAGTGAAGTACAGATGCACTGTGCTTTCTGTGTTCCAATCACAGCAGCTGCCTTCCTGTTTCTGGGCGGCACCGTGGAGGTGAGTTTGGCGCAGTGGCAGGCCCAGTGTCTGGCTGTGTGCTCTGGCTGACTGGAGGAATGGGAAAGCGGGGTGCTCTCAAGGCAGGTTTACCTCTTCTGCCTGCTCTGGGTGTCCCAACGGTTAGTACCTAACTTCTACTGGCTGAGTTTCTTCTTCCATTTGATAGCTCAACTGAAGCTTGATGTTTATTGTGGAAATTGTCTTGATTTCCTTAGATGAGATGAGCATCCAAGGAGTTTGAAAATGTGTTTTAATTAAGATTCTGCTAAATTCTACCAGACACCTACTCGGAAAACAAAGCAACTGAATAATGAACTGTGATGAGAGCAGATGCTGTCTAATGACAACCTGTTACCACTCCAGTGCATCATTGGTCCTTCGACTGTGCTCCTTTGCTATGTCCAGGGCTGGCCTGTGTTCACCAATGCACTGGTCTCGGGGTCCTTTAAATAGTTTTCTCGTCCTGGCCCATTATAAACGATGTTCCTAGCATCTGCAGAATTCTTCATGGAGATAATTCGGTCCCCACCCACCAACCCCCTCCTTCCCTCTATTTGGCATGTGCTTGGAACCAAACACTTCTTTAGTTTTCCTTGTGGAATTATTTTAGCCATACATCAAGTGAAGCTTACAAATTGATGAGGATCTAATGATGCGTTTATTTACAGATGTGCCTTTCATTTCCCTGTTATGTTGTTGAGGGGTAAAGATGCCTCCGCCCCTCACACCCCCACCAGTGCTATGGGAATAGCTGTGCATTTGACAAAGTAAGAAGTGGAGATGGCCTCCTATTGGATTTTACAGATAGCTGTCCAAAAGGAACTGCTACAAAATCTTTTTAGGTGCATAATTCATCTCTCAAAATAGCAAAAAAAGAAACCTACTTCTCTAGAAGAACCCAGTAATGCTATTCTGTGGTTTTTGATGATAGTATGCATTATTTTTATATTCAGAATGTTGGCCTACAGTTCAAACTTCGGGCTCAGAACCAAACAACTTGATCAACAGCATCACTTTTCAGTCTGATACAAAGGCAGGGAATGCAGGCTTCAATTTAGGTTTCATGTTCAGAGCCACAACTCACACGTTCTTATCTTAAAATGTTTAAATGTTTTTAGGAAAATCCATGAATAAATGAAAGATGAATGTGCAAAGGGGATACTGTAACTACCTTAAATACTCTTTCAATCAGACCGAAGGCCAGGAGCCTGCAGCTGCGACAGGACGGACAGCTCTCCCAGAGGCCCGCAGTCCTGTGCTCCAGAACAGCACCCTCACCTTGGAGACGCAGTGCCCTCTTTTGTGAGACAGGGACACCAGTGATTACTCCAACAGCTGACAGAACGAGGTGTAATTCAGTTTAGTAACTGTAACACACTTTCTGTGTAAAACACCATCTTCATGCATCACCACAGCAGAAAGAGTGTGCAGGTTTCTACAACTACACAGAAGCAGTACTAAAAAATGAAACAAATAACCAGTTATAATATTTAAAAAGAAGGAAATTACCATACAGTTAACTGATTTATTGTGGTTCATGGTAGAAAGATTATAGCAACCTATAATTAAGATATGAATCACGCATTATAAAATTCTAATACTTAAATGGAATTTTGGGGAGGGAAGGTGAGATTCTAAATTACAGGAAGCTGTGAGATTTTGCATTTGAGAACGAGGCATTCATTAGGTATCCATGTGTGGGTCATAGACAACTTCACATGTGTCTAATGTAGTGTGTCCATACAGGTACAGGGGTCTTCGGATAAAGACCACTAGAGAATAAGGTTGGTCAAGAGGGCCGATGGCATCTCTGGAGCAGCCGGCCTGCCGGGGACCTTGTTCTGGAGGGGAAGTTGGAGACAGGGTCGGCAGGCGGATGGAGGGTAAAGGCAGGGGCGGAGGGGACTGCACAGCTTGGGTCTCCCCAGGCTGCTTGTCACCGAGTCCGTGGTGGCCTCGTTGAGGTCCTGGCCTGCACTGGGCGTGCACAGTACAAGGTCCTGGCCTACACTGGGGGCTGTGTGTTCTGTGATTGCTGCCTTGAAATTATGAGCATTTTACTTCGGACCGTGTGTTCCGGAAGTGAATTCAGCACGGCAGGGAGCCCATACTGACTCTTCGGAGCCCAGCGCAGTGTGGCCCAGGCCTGCGCCCTCCTGTCCCCTTCCCCGGCCCATCAGCACCTCAGCTGACCACTGCTGAGCCTGCCGGGCCCCCACCGTGCTCCTGCCCTGTACCCTCCTCCCCCTTCAGTCCCGGGGCCTGGACACTCCCTCTGCTCGCTTCCTGAGGCCCCTGCACCCCGAGCTGGGGTGTGCTGGCTTCCCTGCAGGACACCTGCAGCCCGTGAGTTTGTCCTGCTTCGGCACGTGGGGCAGCGTGGCGGGGCAGGGGGAGCAAGCGTAGATTTCTCACCTGCCCCTGGAGAGGTGGAGGAGGGTGGCGCTGGCTGAGTTCATTTACTTCAAGTTCTTTTATTTAAAAATGGGGGTGACAGCAACACATGGAGCTGTGACAACACAATAAGGATGCACACAAGATGCCTGACACCTTGCTCAGTACGTGGCAAATACTGAAGGCACAGGTGACTGCTGCTCAAACGGCAACTGCCACCATCCTCCTCGTCTGCTGACTGAAGAGACTGATCAAAAACAGGAAAAAGAAAGCTCCAACTGCAGCGGCTTTTTGAATGGATCTGGGTTACACACATCTCCGTGTGCTGAGGAAATAAACACCATTGCTAGTATTTTGGCAGAAAATGGATGCATACTGTAGATGGTGATTTTTAAAGTACAGCTCCAGTAGCTTTGCAATAGGTAGGAACTGTCGGGAACCGTAAGTCATTCAGCTGGAGAAGGAGGGAGCTGGGGCTGCTGCCCATCACACAGCCCCTGGAGGGCTCACGGGGCCTGGAAACACCAAGCCAGGAATGCTGTGAGCTCCACTCAGTGTGCGATGTGTGTCCAGGACCTGGAGCATAAATAAACTGCTTTAAATCCTAAAGAGACATATAGCTGTGGATTTTTATTTTGTAGTCTATTTTGCCACAGCTCTGATTACGTGATGGAATCCTTGGTGAATGTAAAACTCCACTCATTGCACCTTTTCTCCGCAAAAACAGCATGCACTTGGTGATGCTGTGTTTCTCGACAGTTTCCAGAAGTCTCTGAGAAGTCAAGGGGGCTAGCGTGGCTTATCAGAGTCTGATAAGAAGCTGCCGCTTCTGTGAGAGCACCTGCTGCTGGTGCACACACGAGGGTGCTAACGCGTGTGCCTCTGGGTCTGCCGCAGTGCTGGGGCCGTGGAGAGCAGCGGGTTAGTGCCACGCCACTCCAGTCACTTCAGTTCTCCTTTGCCCCAGATGTGCATCAGGACCCTGAACTCAGCAGCCACATTCTCATTCTGCTTCTTCCCCTCACAGATCTCTTCCTGGTCCGGGGCTGCCGTCTGCTTCCTAGGGAACCCTGGTGTGATGGAGGCATCCAGGAAAGTAAGAAAAATGAGAATCAAACTTGTTATTTTAAAGATGGCTAAAATAAACAAGTAAGCAATGTCTGCTTCTTTTAGACTACTCATTTGGAATCTTTTTTTTTTTTGGTCAAAGCAGAGCAGTTTGCAAGGCTTCTATCAGCTGATCCCCATGTGAAGGGGATCAAATATATTTTCCATTTGATGAAGTTGGGGAGAAGTTGAGCTGAACTGAATTACACTGATTGCTATTCCCCCTCGCTCCCAACAAGCTCCTAAAATGCATTTACCTGTTACACTCCCTTACTTTCTATAGATGCCAAGTGTAGGAGGAAAAGTCTTGCACTGAGACAGAAACCCAAGGACGCAAGCCAGGCACTTGTTTCTTGCCCGCTGATGCCCTAATGACGCTGGAACAGTTGCCGCAGTGTGAACTGTGTGTTCAGAACATTTCAAAAGGGAGAGGGGACGAAGGAGGCACTAGGGGTCTGGATCCAAGGAGCTGTGTCCGCAACGGGGACCACAGAAGGACCTGACTCCTTGGTCACCTTAAAAAGAGAGGAGGCCTTTAAATTTATGGATGCACAGCTGAACACGGTGCTTTTATGGAGACCTCTTTGGGTCTGATTAATTGGTAATTGGGGCGAGAGCTATGCACTTCAGTGACTCTTGTTGCCTTGATTGTAAATCGCAATCTGGTGCTAACTCTCAGCAGGTCACATTGCTGTTTTTGCTGTACCCCAGTGACACAACTGATTAAATCTGTGTAAACAGTATCATTATGAAAATATTTTTGTTATAGGCACGAGGAATTAACACATTTTTATTTTGGATGGAAATTAAAATTATTTGTGGGAGCTTGGTATGTTTTCATCAATTGTCAGTCATCCCAATAGAGCTTGTAGTGAAGGAACTATTTTAATTTTCACAAAGGAAAAAAAAAAGGTTCTCAGATGGAGGGCTTTTAAAACTGAGAATTATGATAATTATGTCATTCATAATACAGAGTGCTACATTACAGGCAAGTAGTATGTCACTTAATAGTTATTTCAACAAGTAAACAGAAATATGGAAATCAGCCCACATATCCCCCTGTGACGGGGCACCTTCGAATGAGAAGACATGTTTAATAGATGCCAACACGTGAGCAGACACACACATACACACGCGTGCGCATGCGCTTCCAAATGCTTCTCTTTTCATTATATCCTGTGCGTTTCCTAAGCTAACTTTGCAGAACTTTAAACGAGTTAGCGGCCTCTGGACAGCAGCAATCGCTGCTGGTGGGTGGCTACAGACCACAGTTACACGGGGCTAATGCTCAGGGTCCTGGGGATGAGGCGAGGGGCTTCCAGGCAGGAACAGGCGTGGGCCATTAGATCACCTCAAGCAGTTCGTGTGGCATCGTTTATGCTTGATTCCAAAGCAAATGACTTTGAATTTTACACTACACTCACTTTGCTGTCTGATCGCCGGGACCTCTGAAACATTTCTTTTGGAAGTACAGGAAGGTTAAGCAAATGTGTAATGTGTCAGGACTATAAACTGTGTAAATCATAAAGCTCCTGTCCTTTTTATGAACGACTACTACTGCGATTTGAAGCAGGAATCAAAATTGTATTTGGAAATCTCTCGTGAGGTCTGATTTCACCTCTGGGTGCTGAGGCAGCTGAGTCAACCCCGTCTAACGGGTGCTTGTCTATTTGCTTCATGTCACAGAGTACTAACCGGGAAAGACTGAGATGAGCTTCAATCAAATGTGCCTATTAAGTTCCTGAGACCTCAGTTCCTGATCATCCACTTGCTAGCTGCTAAAGTTAAACAAAAGAAAAACGACTTTTTCTTTTGGTGAACTTGCAAAAATCATTATCGAAATGCCAAGGTGAAAAGAAGAGCTAGCGAATTAGCAAATTTGCCACGTGCTGAATTACAGATTTAAACAAAGAACTGGCTGTGTGCATCTCACGTGGCCGTCTTTGCATTATATAGACTGAAATACAAAAACACAAAACCGCCTTTGAAGAGAGGAGGCAGCGTTTGCTACATCCTGTAATGCCGTGCAGATGTTCAGAGTGCTGCTGGCAGCGGGCAGAGAGAGGGGCAGGAGGCTCAGGCCGCACCCTGAGGGTCTGAATGTGGGAGCCCTGCGCCGACACAGGGACCGCACCCTCGCCTGGGAGTGAGTTTGCTTAGGGACCTGTGATCCTCAGGTGCTGGTCCGGCTGCAGGTCCGCGGCGTGCGCTGGGGACCCCGAGTTTCGCCGTTTCCCGTGCGCCCCTGCGGCCTCGCCCCTAGCCGGGTACTGTGAGCGCCGCTTGATAACGCCAGGCTTGCTTTTCATCTGTCAGGCAGTGTTTCAGCTACGTTTCCAAACACCAGAGGCCAACGTGTTTCCAAGAATCAGAACAGGGAAGATTGGAGCGGAAGGAAAATATCATTTACTTTTTAAAAAATTATTTGCCCATCTAGTGTAAAA
Source organism: Dasyprocta punctata (assembly GCA_004363535.1). Taxonomy (NCBI): domain Eukaryota; kingdom Metazoa; phylum Chordata; class Mammalia; order Rodentia; family Dasyproctidae; genus Dasyprocta; species Dasyprocta punctata. Next base: position 109,001 of record RJWM01001676.1, on the reverse strand, counting down.
CAAAAAGCCAAAAGCTAGAAAGAAAAACTCAGGGGAAAAGAGTATAAAACAGAGTGCTCAAAGAGGAATGAAGATGAGGGAAATGTATGGCTAGTTTATTCTTGAATATAAACAAACTCAGGGTGATTACATTTCCTTGTCAGGAATTTTTTTTTTTTCGAAGTGCAGCATTTTATCTTCAGGGTACTGTAACTTAAGTAATTTCAGTGAAATTTAACTCGTTAAAACTTTTGGAAAGAACATTTTACCAAGTGTAGAAAATAACTTTTGGGAAGCCAGATAATTAACCTTCACTGGCTCATTAATAAAATCAAAAGTAGTCTTCTTCAGAAGCATAAATAAACTCACAACTCTCACCCAGTGAATATTTGCAAAGTCGTTGTTAGAGCACAATATATGGTGAGGTGAGGACACGGGAAAACACACACACAACAGCGGCTGAATGCGGAACGCAGAGCCCTGAATGTTCCAGTGTCTTGTCCTGAAACAGCCATTGGTCAGGGGAGAAGAAAAAGTTGTTCATCGTATTCCTGCTTAAAAGCATTTTCTATTCTTGGGTAATGCATACCGTGCAAACATCAGGAAAGGCAGGGAAGTGTAAATCGGTAAATCGCTCATGGTCCAACTCCCACCTGTAAACACTACTGGCTCTTGCTTTTCTACCTGTGCACGCTGAGTGGGCGTGTGGACTTTCTATGCGCAACCCAAGACTTCAGCGAACTCTTTAGTAATCAAAGCTATTTCTCTATGGATATATGAGCTGTTTGACATTGCCAGACAATCCTTCATTCATTCTTGTTTCCCAAAAGACAATTTATCATCCAGAAATCGGTTATTACAGTGAAAGGTTATTAATGTAAGATCTTGGAATGCAAAAGCTAAAAAAATGCTTCACACTTGTGCACAGCCAAACTGGCCGGAACCGGAAGTTGCCTTGGGAAGGAGGCTGATGGAGAGGAAGGAGAAGCTCAGGCCTGCACTGTGCTCACGTTTCTCCCATTTGTTCGCATCCATTGTTCCTTGCATCCGTCCCTGGATACAAGAACATTCAGCAGGCAGCCCCTAGGACCGAACAAGCGAAAGAAAGCGCAGAATCCCATGAAACCAGTCAGCCGCCGTGCATCTGTGGAAACTCACAGCCATTAGAAAATGCAGCTCTGACAGAACCCGGAAGTAGAAAACAGTTTGGGGCTGAGAATAAGGAGGAAGTGGGGCGGGGGGAAGCAACGGTCAAGTGGGCGTGGCTATAAAAAGTAACGCGAGGGGTCCTGCAGTGAACAGGATGTTTCCTATTTTGAGTGTGTGTGTGTGTGTGTGTGTGTGTGCGCGCGTGTGCGCGTGCTTGTGTGTGTCCTGGCTGCAGTTTTCCCACTACCATTTTGCAAGGTGTTCCTGTTGGTTTCAACTAAGTAGAGAATGTATGAAAAATCTGTGCTGTTTCTTACAATGGAAGATGAATCTACAATGATCTCAAAGTTAGGAGTTTAATAAAAGCCTCAGTGTTTTTGTAGAAAACCCTGGAAGTATGAATATTTACAGATCTACATGTATGTGTACAGATGGCCTGCCTAAATTTTTTTAGGACTATACATTTTTATTTCAGCTACACTAGCTGATATAGAGATTTTTATGTTGAATACATTTAATTTGCTAATTCCTTTAGTCTTAAGAATTATTTACGTATCATTTTCCAAAACACAGTGTGAGGCCAGCTGTTTCTGGAAGCGTGGAAGTGTGTGGGGATTCCTGCATGGCTTGGGGCATGCGTGTGTGAAAGGCCTTGCCCACCTGGGCACGGTGTGAGCATGGGCACACTGCTTCAGCACTCGGCTTCAATTCATCCACGTCTTAAATGAGAACAGTATCGGCACGTCACAGCGTTGTCGTTAAAATTGGACAAATTAATGCATGTGAAGCACTGCATAGAGTCCAACACACAGTGAGAACATGGTGAGCTGTGGTTGCTCTGTGCTGGTGGGGGTGGCAGCATCTCCAGGCATCACCCTGGCACAGTGCACCCCGACTCCCCGCTCTCCACAGCTAAGGGGCTGAGTGCCGGCCCTGCCCCAGAGCTTGCAAAGTCTGGAAAGGTTCTGCCTTAGTCACTCTACTGCAGCTTTTAAAATGAGAAAGTCTACTCTTTTGTTATTAAAAACTTATTTTATTAGTCATGTAAACATCTGATTCTCCTATTTAGACAGTAGTAATTTAGAAACAACATTTGAAATAATTTTTTTGAGACAGCGTTTTGCTTTGTTGTGCAGGGTAGCCTTGAGCTCACTATGTAGCCCAGGCTGGCCTTGAACTGGCAGTCCTCCTGCCTCAGTCTCCCAAGTGCTGGGATTGTAGGCATGTGCCACGATGTCTGGCTAGAAATCATTATTTTCAAAAAGAGAGTGAGTTTTCCTTCTAAATGTATCCTATTTCTTATCCATAATAGGTCTGAAAAGACATCTATCCTTTGGTATTTTGATCATTCAGTTTTTCATCATGGAAAAACCCATGGAATGAAGAGGTATATTAAAAAAAAGACAGAAGCTAGCCCAAGTTCATTGTCAGAGTTTCAAAAAAGTTGAGGTTTTGGTTTCAGTCCAATAAAGGGTGAAGATTCAGGTCAGATCTTATTTTATATAAAATGACTGCTTTCATTTGCGACATCTAGTAGTTATAGTTGTGGCATGTTCTTCCTTTAGCCAGTCTTCTGAATAAAATGCTGAAATTAATCCTTTGAATGAAATTAATCTTTTGGTGGCTTTACCACAGCTACCAAAACAGGAACACCCTAAAAGTGAATCACCATTTGTTAAGTTGATCGTCATATCAAGTGCAGAGTTTTGCTGTTGCATTGTCTGTGTGGGAGTAGGATATATGTATGTTTGCCAAGGAAATGTGAGTGTGATAAATGATTGCCAAATTGGAAAACTGAAATCATTCACCAAATATGAAATAGAGTAGCATGGCTGTTAAGAGCACAGGTTGGGGGGGTAGACTTTAGAGTTTTGGTTTTGCTGTTGAAGTACGTGTGACCTTGTTGCTCGGTTTCCTCATCTGTGAGAATGAGACTATAATAACAAAGATAGCTGCTTTATATAGTGGTTTTAGTAAGTAAATAACGAATATATGTGAAGCACCCAGAAGACTGTACAGCACATAGGAAGTGCTTAATAAGTTTTAGCTTTGCTAACTAATTGGATCATTCAGTGCCACCTCTGTGCTGAGTTCTGGTTGCAAACATCTACGAATTATAAAACAAACACAATACAAATTCCCAAATACTCGTAACATCAGGCTAGTTTGTCCAGTAAAATATGCAGAGAAACAAAAGGACAATTAGAAAGCAACAGAGGAGATGTTTATAATGAATCAGTTAGGAAAGCATTGGGCTGCAATAGACAAAACAGCCTAACTGTGAATATTTTTAAGATAAGGATATCCATTTCTCATGCAGGGCATTTGGCGCTAGGACATGGGCATTGTGTGTCAGCTGGTGCCAGGGTTTACAGCTTTCCTGACGTTTTCCCAATAGCTTCAAACCATAAAATCCTCCTTTAAGTCAGGGAAAATTAGGGAAAGCAGTGGTGCATCTCTTTTGGAAAGCTAAGGTCTTCCCATAACTACATTCTCTAGAAGACTCTATCAAATGCTTTGCAGTATCCATAGTATCCTGAATAATGTATGTATTTGTCTGAGTCACTTGGGCACACGTAGCTGAAAGGTGTCCAGGGGTCTTGGGATGTTTCTCAGGATCGCCAGGATGAGCTCAACTTATTTATAGCCTATTGCTTTGAGGCAGGTTTCTATCTATTCAGCACTGATGAAATCTATATTCTTGTAGCAATACGGGGAAATCATTATCAAAAGGTGACAGTGGGGTTTGCATCCACGGTCTCTGGAAATAGCAAGAGAGCAGGAGGTGGGTGAGGGTGGAGAAAGGAAGAATATTTTAAACCATGTGTTAATAGCAGATCAGTAGGAGCACAAGCAAAACAAGGCAGGAAAAGGAAAATGGGTAGGGGAAGCCAGGGTGCAAGAGAGGTGTCCAGAGAGAAGCATGGGAGGAGAACGGAGTCCGGACAGAGCCGGGAGATGGCGGGGCCGGCTGAGGGCACCCCTCTCAGCCCTCGCTGTGCTCAGAGCACTGAGCACTGACAAACTGCGAGACTTTGGGATTCCCAGCAAAATGAAAACCACACCTTCTTTCCAAGTAGGCACAATATATTTGTATAAATGGAAAACTTCAATAAATTCTACCGGGATACACTGTCTAACCAGAATGAAATAAAACTGGAAATTAGTAACAGATGTATAAAAAGACTCCAACTTGAATATTAAATATATACCTACAAATATTTTATATACACTAAATCTAAATGTATACACATATACTTATGTATAAATATGCACAAATATAGACATGTTTTATTATTCCTGAGTAAAAATTACATGAGAGCTATGTAGATTATGTAGAAAAATCTTAGAATACTGTAGGTCAAAATAGTTAAGAGGTAACCAAAAATTATTCTTTGAAGAAGATGCTTACCTTAAGGGCTTCCTTAAGAAATAAACCAAAGTTAAAGAAAACAAAATGAATTGAGTCTCTCTGGAGCAGTTGGAAAGCAACAGCAAGACAGACAAACAAAAACTGGGAAGGAGAAGCCAGAATATTCCAAATTCAATTCAGAAGGACAGTTACAAATAGAGAAGAAATAAAGTTGATTTTCAAAGTACAGACACAAAATTCAACGAATATGAACACAATATGCTCAGCTGGTATAACCACATAGGTGAGCAAATAGTGCTAGAACTGCCGAGAAATCTGAATGCATTTGTGTCCTTAGGAATGCTAACGAAATGACGAAGGCTGAGGCAGGAGGACCCACGAGGTCACTGCCAGCCTGGGCTACAAAGTGAGTTCAAGGGCAGGCTGAACTTCACAGTGAGACCCACTCTCAAAAAACAAAAACAAAAACAAAAGAACAAACTATACACACACACACACACACACACACACACACACACATATGAAGGAAATACTCTTTTAAAATTTGCTAGACTCACAGTTTCTTGCCGTACTTTTTAAAAACTTCAAAAAACAAAAACACTCATATCATTTAGCAACTTTCATAGAGTGAAACAAAGCAGAAATGTTCCCAATTCTAAGTTTAAAAATCTTGATATGGGAAATGCTATTTTCAGAAAAAAAATTAATAAATGATTGAAGAAAAAAGAGAAAAATAAGAAAACTGCAAATTAAGCACAAATATAAAAATCTTCAGCACATGATTAGTAGAATCAAGCCACTCATTCAAAGATAGTTCAATATTCCTTATAGGAAATTTATTAAAATAATTGACCATACTGCTCACATAAAAATCTAGAAAACAACACAATTCTTTCCTCACCTTTTGTCAGTATTATCTGATCATACTGAAGAATATTTATATTTAATTAAAAATACTTTTAGCATACTGAAAATATGAGTGTAGCTTCAAACAAGATAAGGATAGCAAACCAACCATTTGGGCATGACACTGAATGAACTACATCTGAAGTCACCCCTACCATCAGGAAAAAGACTACCACAATTATTATCCTTTCTATGTTACAGTGCTGGGGAAGAACTGGTCACAAATAAATTAAAAATGTAAATATCAGTATGAATATTGGAATGGAAAAATGAAATCATTTGATAATTCAGTAGAATTGCCAAGAGCATCAACATTTAGAAAATTATTAAGAGGTAGCATTAACAAGTACAGCAAAAATCATTAGCTGTCTGGTAATGAACTTACTAAGAAATACCCAAACAATTTCCTAAGAGGATTTTCAAAGAGACACAGTTAAATCGAACACACCTTTGCAAGTAGCTATAAAATGTTAATACTTATAGGCATGTAAAATCTTTTTGGACTTGACTGAAAATTGTTTTGACCTTGATTAAAACTAACATAAAGTTGATTTAAAAACTTGGAAGAAGGTAGGTGTAGCTTGCGATGCACGTTCTAAGCCTTACCTGGGCGGCAGTCAGCCTCTCGGTGTGGGCCGGCTTCCCGCCTTCTCCTGCCCGGCCGTGTGGAAGTGCGGATCCCCCGCCCCTCGCTCCACCTCTCCCCAGGCTTTGCCTCCGTCCACCGGAGCGGCCACTGTGCGGTGCAGCTGCCGCCATATTGGTGGGCAGATGAATAAATGCTTTCAAAACTACTAAAGTACAATATTAAGAGCCGTCAGATGTTGTCATCGCTATAAATGGCAAGCCTGAGGCTCAGAATGAAAAACATGGAAACATAGATGTATACTTTTTGAAACATTTTAAAACAATGTTACACTATCATTGACAGCCATTGTGGGTAAATTGGATTATTTAGTAAAAAGTGTTAAAAAATTTCTAACAATTAAAAAGCAAAGTTAAATCATTATGTCCCAACCAAGTGAATTCCATAGAATTTAATTTTATAAATGTGATAATAAACCGAAACTTTCGAGTACTGTGAAAAAAATACAGGGATAAAAATACTCTCTTTACAGTGGGATTTTACCTTTTATTAACATTGCTGGGAAAGACTGATCTGTATAAATACAAATCCTGCTGACTCCTTTACTTTCTTAGGAGAACTTTCTGGAAGCAGGAGTCCTAGTTTAAGGAGTCTTGGATATAGTCCCCCTGGAAGGCCGTAACAATCAACACACTACTTGTCAGGCAGAGCGGACCTACTTCTCTCCACTTCAGGGGCTCACACGTCACCAGTTTCAGACAGTGTTGGTGCCGATAGTTCCCTAAATGTCCCTGAAACGTTCAGTGTCACAAACTCATATCTTTAAAAATTACCTGCAGTTGAATGACCAATGAGATAGGCTTGGTTTGATTAGTGAAGGTGCTGCCCCCCTACTGTGATGTGAAATGTTATTTACAGTGCAGTGAATTATGTGATTCAACTCTAAATATAAATGAAAATATGTATAGGAATACATTTGCATGTTAAAAGTACAAGCATATACATAGCAAAGGCAGTTATAAGGACTCTGTGCTAGACAGTTTTAAGTGATTTTAATATTAATTTCTTTATTTTGATTATTTCTATTTTCAAAATTGCTTTAACTGATTTCATACCCCTTGTCTAGTATAAAATTTCCCTCACAAAATCAAAGGACTATGTAATCTCCCCCAATATTTTCATTCATTCATTGAACTGAATTCATTTGTCATCACTAATACCATATGGCTTTGTCCTATCACATAATAGGAATCCAATAAATATATATTAAATACTTCAAACTGAACTATATCCATGTTGAGGCCCAATATTGATAAATCATGTGTATTCTACTTTTAAAACAATTTGATATAGTTTCTATTACAACTTCAGCTGGGTGTGGTGGCACATGCCTGTAATCCCAGCACTTGGGAGGCTGAGGCAGGAGGATCACCACTTGAGGCCAGTCTGGGCCACATTAGCCAGTTCAAGACAAGCCTGCACTACATAGCGAGACCTTATCTCAAAAAATAGAAGTAAAAATAAGATAAAATTTCATGCACTGGTTAATACCCAACAGAGAGTGTACAGGCTTGTTGGTAGATTGTGGTGGTGCTGTGACCAGTATCTCTTCACCATCTGTTTTGTACCCAGTTCTTGATGAGGAGGTTTTTCAACCATGTCGCTATCATGATGGGAAATTCATGGTGGAAAAATGGGAACGAATTCCAGGAATTGTATTAGCTTTCTGCAGATTGCAGTATCCCTGGCACCACGTTTAACAGTGAGATCCTTAGGAATCCCAGAAAACACAGTTACTGATGAAAACCAAAGCACAAGCATGTAAGTGTTCCCTCAGGCGCAGCTTTTCAGATCACGAATAGGAAGACCTGGGCATCACTAAATAACCTAATGCGTGAAGTTCCCGACAGTCACGGTGTGGCGGAATGTTTCTCGTGGAGATACATCTTTTACTAAATCTCAATTAAAACCAAATTTAGCCAAACTCTCAATAGAAACCCAGCTTTCCCGGGGCTGTACTTTCTGCAGTGCAGTTTCTCAAGCAAAGGCGCAGGTTGCACAGGCCACCAGCTCTGGTCTGCGATTCTGGGCACCGCCTGTGACGCTGGTTTCCTGCTCTAGGCTGAGGCAGGACAGTTTCCAGGGCCGCCATCTGATCAAGACAAGTAAACACCGTGCTCTCTTCCCTGAGAACCAAAGGTCCCATCTCCGCCCCGGAGATGTTTTATCTCAGCCAGGGTTTTTTTTTTTTTTTTTTTTTTTTAAGGTGGTCAGGGACCAGACGGAGGCTGGGATGGTAGAATCCAGGCCTCAAGCGACCTGGGCGCACACATCAGCGCGCCCATGCGCCTCGGCCTCGGACTGCAGGGACCGGTGGGCACCGCGCTCCGCCGTGCACGTGCGGTCTCGGGCAGTCCTCGCGCCCCTCCGAGAACATCTCTTTATTTCACAAACTGGAACTTAAGACAAGTGCTGGAACCGCCGCCTCTGCGAGGGCTGGCGCCGAGAGGGACCCAGGTTGTCTGGCGACAGCGCGGAGGGCCTGCGCCGCCTCCCCGCCTCCCCACGAGTCTCCATCTCCTGCCACCACCTTAGTTCAAGTGCGTGTCACCTCTTGCCAGCGTTCTGAGCCAGAGACACCCTTCATAGGTGTACTGCCAAAATTTGAAATGCAAATCAGTTTCACAAACATTATTTTTAGTCAGAAGATATTTTTTTATTTTTGGGTCCAGAGAATGTTCTTTCAAATTTATGAGAGTTTCACATTTAAAAAATGTCATGGTTTTTATGTTTTTGTTTAACTCTCTGAGAAAGGGCAGAAAGAAGGAAATTGGCATTCCTGGAGCCCCTGATATGTCCCGGGCACTCCTGCCTGGGGTCTGAGGGTGACACTAGCTTTGCTTCTTTGGGGACTCAGGTTGTGGCTGCTCCTGGCGGGCCTTCGTGTGGGAAGGCCGGTGTGCTGACTTAGGAGTCTTTGCAATTTCCGTGGTGTGTTCAGGGGGAGAGGCAGTTGCTTAGTTTTTCCAGTTTTCTAAGACTAAGTGAGTAAAACATTGGAGATCTTCAAGTTTCAACCAATTGATTGTTACATTGACTGATTGCTTTTTTTTTGCCTGTGAATATCAAATGTGGTGAATCTGAGCAACGACTGAAACAGCGGGAAAATGCACTTTTTCTTGAAGGTCAGAACTTGATACTCTTTTTTTTTTTTCCTGGAAACAATGTGTTTTGCTTTGCCCGCATTCTGTTAAACGTGGGTTTGCTGTCTGTGGCCTGCCACGCCCTTCCTCCGTGCGGGGCAGCGTCTGATGGGGTCTGAGGTTGGCGCTGGGATGTTCTTAAATAATCTCTGGGGTTCAGAACTCACAGGACAGTTCAGAGTCAACAATTCCACCCTCCCGCCACATCTTGCTTTGGAAGCGGTGACTCTGCTGGCTGTAAATAGCTGCTTATCTCTCTTCTTGCCATGGTCTCTTCCTCTAAAATTGCCAGTTTGGGGCGACCAAATTTGAGGCTAGGTGAAGGGTGTGCAGCCAACATGGGTGGCAGTGGAGGGGCTTCAGAGAGTGCCGGCCACTGGGTCACTGATTTATGTGCCGTGGAGGCCGGACCTGATTTGGTGCTGGCTCTGAGAAGTGTCTGTCTGTTTCTCAATCATCTAACATCTATGTTCATTATCTATCATCTATCTGTTATCTATCATCTGTCTATATCAGCTATCAATATAGCTATCTACCTATCATCCATCAATCCATCCATCCATCCCATGATGATATTTCAGGCATTTTGTTTTATTTTCACTGGCTTCCACTGGGTAAGAGCCATGCAAATGAGAAAATATGAATAACCTGTGAGTTTAAAAGCACTTTCCCTCCCACTGTATTTAGGCATACTGGAAGGAAGTTCTCAGGAGAGTCTCTGGCTGTGGGAACCTCTACCTTTGGCTTACTAACAGGTCACCGTTAGATACCATCCCACTGCCCTATTTCTAACCAGGTTTCTTAAAAGTGCTCTGTCTCCCTCCCTCTGTCTACACACACAGCACACACACACACGCACACACGCGTGTGCAGGGTGGGGGTATTTTTCTTTCGGTGCCGTGACATTTTCCCCCACTGCATAGGATGCTCATCAGCCCCACACGAGGCTTTCGCCAGGAAATACAGAATCGGGGCCAGGCGCTGGATGGAAGTGAGCGACCAGGAGGGAAGGGATGTCAAACTAATTATTGATCAATTTACTGTGTCTATTTAGTAAGTCAGTCAGTCTCCAGATACTTTTGTAGTCTTTAAAGAAGACAAATGTTCACAGTTTAAATATCCCTAAATATATAACAGATGAACAAGCATGCTTTGGTGTGTAAATGCTGCATAGATTCAGAACCATCAAAAAGCCCCTCAAAAATGCTTTTCCATCTGCTGCTTCTAACTACGTATCACACATCCTGGCAGCGTACTTCACACTAGTGTGAAAGATAGGTTCAAAGCCAACCTGGCAAAATCTATTTATCTTTTTTTTCTTCCCCAAAATGTGTTTCTTTGTGCAGCTAAACTAGCAAACATGTATAGGAGCAGGGTGCCAGGGTGCAGAGCAGGCACTTGCAGGCCTCGGTCGTGCAGGAGGAGGCCTGCTTGCTGCTGTGCCCGAAGCGCCGACTTCGGAGTCGTCTGTTTAGAGGGTGCGAGTTGGAGCAACCTGGGTTCTGGTCTTGGCACTACACGCTTGGGGTGAAGCCTCAGTGTCCAGGGGAAACTGAAGCCCCCAAAGCCCCCAAAGAGAGCGTGGCTGGCAGGGCCCGAAGGAGGAATCCGTGCTGTGCCCTGCTCCGAAGTGTGGAGTCTAATAAGCAGCTCCATTGTCCTACTAAAGGCTTCCTGCTTGAGATGGTGCAGGCCATTTCCTCTGGATTTCCTCTCTTGTAATGGGTTAAAATGTCTCCAGAAAGGTGACATCTACAGCAGCCCCGTACACAGTGTGCACTGGCAGCTGCTGGTGGCACCGGCTCTGTCCTCACGCCTGGTGCTGGCCTCCCCAGGACAGGCTGAGGAGAGGCTTGGGAGCTGAGGGATTCGCAGCCCAGATTTCCTGTAAGGGGCCGAGTGTGTGTGTCGATGTGCTAATATTCATCATTATATGTGCAGTTTCCGCATTTATTTTAGTGACACCACTGTGTATCCAGACAAACTTGCAAACATACAGAAAAAACAGGTTGTTGAGGGAGGAGGGACTTCTGGAAGGCAAGGGGTGGCAGTGTCCTGGTGCCGGTCGCACTTGGCACCTACACGGCTGTGGCTGGAGAGGTCGTGTGCTGAGCACTTCGGGGGATGGGCCGGTACTATGCGTTTGGGGAGGAGACCAGGCGTGCTGTATTACTACATTTATGCAATGGTTTCCATTTACACACACACACACACACACACACACACATATAAAATCCATGCTCATGCGAATATATGAGGAATACATGTTTCATACATCTTCATAGAGAAAACAGATGGATAGTAAGTGTCACAGAAACACAGCCCTGAAACTGCCTCCTCCATCGCTAACCTGTGAAGTGTGTCAACAGAGACACTCTTGGGACAGGGCCGCCTGGGACAGTCACGACAAAGCCGACCTCTGAGTCCCTTCTCGAGAGGCAAGGGCTCTTGCCAGCCAAGTACTGATCAGGTTATGAGCAGCTTCGAATCCAGGTTTTTCTCGGAAATCTTTTGACTTTTCAGTATTTTGCTAGTTGAGTTAAACACACCCGCAGGTTAAGTTCAGTTGAGTCGGCGGACCTGTGCAGAGAATTCGTCGTACTTGTCAGCAAAGCCGAAGAAAGCTCCCCAGCACATCCAGTATTTAGTTTATCTGATCTGCGTTTCTTAATATCAGGTCTAGAAAACTCCAGGTCATAGTTCTGAACTGTAAACCATGCAACACAAACCATAAGATAACAACAACGGCAAAAATCCAAATGGGCAAATTCGCAAAATGAGTTTGATGTTTGGGCCCAACACCCAGGCCCTGAGGAAGCTCTTCCCACAGGTGAGACCCTCCAGGGTCTTCCTGTGAAAACAGAAAACTGGGTCTGTTTTGTTCGTGGAAAGAACTCTTATTTTGATAACTGTTAGATCTCCTGTGTGACTTTGTTCCTTATTCTTGACAACTGCAGCTCTGGTGATAATGAAATTATTCGGATTCAAATCGGCGATAAAGGTCAGTGCCTGACGTTTTGTAGGTGGCCAGCACGCGGCGGACACGCAGTCAGCACGATTACATCTGTGTGTGCGTTGTTCCTTGCAGCCTAGCATGCTCATGAAGTTTTTGTGGGCTGATTGAGTCGCACGGATTGTGTGACACATTGAGAACAACGCTGGTTAACTCTTCTGTCCGTGCTGAAATGGAGCGAGGGCCGCGTGTGACCCGGATGTGCAGAGACCCGCCTTGATCACCGCCCGGCGCCGGGCCTTGGTGTGCTCCTCCGCCCGTCCACACCTTGCAGTGCTCACTGCTCTTACTCTTCGGGCGTGCAGAGCCAGGAAAGACGTATTCGCTCTAAAACCAGGGCCGACCTGTCTGGATTTCCTTCAGTCCATTTCTGAGTACCATGCACAGCAAGGATGGGTTTGCTGAAAGCTTTAAGGAGATGCAGGTTTCACAGCAATGGTCTCTGTGTCAGAAGCTGTTTCAGAAAATTTTGAGATTCTCCACTGCAGAAAAGAGTCCTCTAAGAAGTTTCCACCTTCCGATGGCCAGCTCTCTTGCGTTGATGTCCACTTTCAATTATCAGAAGCCTTACTAAAAAGGCTCCTTTCCATTCTGTCTAGACACCTCTTCCTAGACAACATCCTGAGATGTAAGAATAAACACAAAAATGATCGCATTACATCAAACCCAGCCCTGCGAGGAGAGGAACAGGAGTTCACGGTTTCCCCCGTGGGAGGCATATGGCTGGTAATTATCCTTCCTCCTCCTCCACTCAGCCTCGGCTGGCCCTGGTGGCCTCGGGGTCAGGCATGCTTGGCCACATGCTCGTGCTAGGTTTGCATTGGCTGGAGTCCTCCGCAGCCTGCAGGGAGGGAGGTACTGTCCCTGGGGGTCCTGGGTGCTGCTCACTGCTAGTACTTCTGGGAAATTCATTCACATAAGGACCAAGTTGAGATCAATGTGCTTAAAGTAATGCATGATTCATTCAATAAAATGAAGACTTTTATCAAGGGTACACGACTACCTACGGGCAGTGATTGATTCTTCTCGACAGGCCAGGTTTCCTGGATGGCACACTTCTAAGCTGACCTGGAGTGTCTCTGCTCTGTAACAGACCGGTGGACCCCACAGCGATGTCCTCCTAACACCTATTCAAGAGCACAGCCCTCGAGAGCAGCCTGGAGTCCTTTGAAATGCCATGGGCAGGAAACGAGGAGGAGGAAGGACACGTGACCCTGGCGCCTGCTCCTGGAAGCAGTCCAGCAGCTCCCCACAGCCCCAGCAGCGGGGCGCCCCATGCCGGTACCCACAGGCCAAGTACACCTGCAGTCACGGACCCCTGGCTCTCACCCTGCCCTGTCACAGTGCCCATCAGAGTGCAGAACCTCACAGTTAGAACAAAGAACACTGCCACCTTTCTGGACAAATTACTTTTATTGACATGTCCCCTAGATAAAAATCAAGATTAAAACCTAAAGACCTAATTCTGACACTTCATTTCTTTTGTGGAAAAGACATCTCCACGTGGAAACTCTTACATGCTGTTCTGGTCATAAACAGCTCCTCTTTAGATGTAACACTATTCAGAATCCCTCTAATCCCCATTTTCTTCCATATGCATAAATATATCTAGACATCATTTAGCAGGTACAAGCTATTACAGATAAATCTAAATACATATATTTAGAATACATGAGAATCTAGCATAATGTGAGCCATATATTAAACAGTCAGTGGAAATGTATCAGTTTAAAAAGTGTCTATATGAGTCTTTTCTTTGTTTGGAACAATAATTAAGCCGTTTAAACTGGTCGGGAGGTGGGGCGGTCATTCATGACCTTTGCTCTAACAGTGTATGTTAAGGTTTTCATGCACACAATTTTCTGCCGCCTCTTCACTGCCGTTAGGAGTTGAACTATAGTATTAAATTGCTTGCTGCAAATACCACAATACCTCATGATGATGGCTCTATGGAAATAATTTTCCCTAAATAAAGCTGAAAACATATTTTTAGGGTTGTATTTTCTTTGTAGACTGGCAAATGCCCCAGCTTATCTCATTGCGCTATTTTCCTACTGTGTTTTTGCTAGAGGATGATCCAGCTGCCCACACAGCCTGACTCGGGCCCTCCCGGGCACTGCGTCTTTCCTGAAAATGCAGAGCCCACGAACTCGGCTTGAAGTTACTGACAGCCACGGGGAATGTTCTCATCAGCGTTCGCGAACGCTGGTCTCAGGGTTGTAGACAATCACATTTGGGTATCCTCCTCAGCTTTTCCAAAAAACACAACACGTGCAGTAAACAGCATCAAACTGCAGCAGTCCTTGGGAAATCATGCTTCGCTATGGTGGATCTTGTCATCTTAAAGTCAGACGACAAATATTTCACATTCTCCATGATTTTGTTTTTCTTCTCCAAGCAGGTGAAATCTCTTGGTCATTACTTTGAACCATCAATGCCTCTCATCTTCAAAAAGCAATTGTAGCTTTGCTTGCCAAACAAAATGCAAAAGCGTTGACAGTGTCCATATAATTTAATAGTAACTTAGCCTCAGATTTAATGTTTCAATTAAAACTTAATAAGCATGCATGAGATGTATTTACAGTGTATGTTGACTAGTGGTAAAAAAAACTTGTTTTGCCCACTTTTGCAAACTGGTAGATAGAACATATTTGTTTACTTGTAACATGATAATTCTTGGAGGTGTGAACACTGGGGTATGGAAGAGGTGAAGAGACAAACATTGGAACAGGTATTCTGCAGAAGTGTCAAGAGATGCTGAATGTTGTAACACAAACAAAAGATGGTGAATTGAAAATGATCTGTCCAGGGGTTGAACTAAAATTCTAAAAGTGGCAAATAATCACATTATGTTGCTCAATTCATGAATCTTTAGGAGAATTCAAGATGGCTTCAAGGCAGAACATTGAATGGGAATGTTTAAATAGGTATTTATTTCATTATTGATCGTTAGTATATGATAAGGTATAACAAGATACAAGGTATTTGCCCTTTGATATAAAGCGAAAACAATAGCCACATCGCATGGCTGTAATTTAAAATGTAATTATTTTACAAAGTAAGAGCAATTGTCACCTGTTTAACAAATAATACTTTATAGACTTTTCTTATTGTACCTGTATAACAAGTTAAATATCATGTCATAATTGCATATATACATTGTCATATAAATAATGTCTGTAAAATATCATGACTAACTCTTTAATTTCTAATTTTCAGTGTTTTAAAATGCATCATTCATTTCATTAAAGATCTGATGTCATTTAAACCTTCCATTCCTTTGGTCCTTTTCACCCTAAAGTCTACTTAAAAAGAAGCCCTCTAAATTTTGAAAAGTTATTATTTTCCTCAATGATTGCTTGTACTGTTTTTTCTGTTCTTCTGTTCTTTTGATGTATGAAAGACATTTAATTTTGAAAAGAGAACATATGCTTAAGAGAAAGGACAAAGTCTCACTATTAAAGAAGCATGTTCCAGAGAGGAAGCTTGTATCTCAATATGTCAGGGAATATCTAACTTAGAAAGAAAATGCCATTATATTCTTCTACAAATTTAGTGTTGAACCAAAAGTTCTGAAAAGTTCAATACTTCAAATTTTAAAAATCCAGGCCATTAAGTAGACCAGGCTCTCAGTCTTTTCAGCCTACATGATCAGTATTATTTTTTTCTCCCTGATGCCAAAACATTTCAGGGAAGAAGTAAAGCTAGCAGCATGTAGCCAAAGCAAGTAGACCATGGAAGATTTTTTCTCTCTACCAGGTTGGTTTGGCACTTTGTCGGCACTGCTAAGCCAGCTCCTGTGAGCGCTTGAAGTAATGTGTTTTGGAGTTTGCCTAGTTGTTTTTTCTCATTTTGATATAACTTTTGTTTTCTGGAAATCTTTTAAAAATTTGTTATCCAACACTACGATAACAACCTGTTGAATTTTTCAAAATCTAAATATTGTAACAAAAAGAACAAATCAAATGTGAGAATAGCTAAGTTTTTTGGGACGTTTCAATCTTTTGCTTTGAATTAGCACTCATTGCAATGATGACCATGAAAACAGAAAAAGATCTACAAATTTTGACAGATAAAAGACATAGACTTTGTTTAGCTCTGTATATTAATGTTAAAACATAACTTTTTGTGGCATAGTAGTGTTTGTTGTGGTAACACAAGTATAAATTATTGCTAATGTAATCCTTTGTCAATTTATAATTAATTTTTTAGAAAATTGCTTTCAATTATTTTAAAGTAAATTCCAAGTTTAAAAGTAGCAGGCTCTTTACATTTTTACATAAAGTTTGTATCCGATATTAAAATGTTTTTCATATTTACTTGCTTTTGTAGCCTTAGCAATTTCCATCGTTTTTAAAAAACTATGCACACATATTTGCACATAAACACACACTGACATACTGACACATAAACATGACCTCATACATACTCCCAACAGGACATTCATCCATGCTAGGATTTGCACACGTGCTCAAATACCCAGATAATGCTGATAGACCATTGAGAATGAAGTCAAAAGAAATACAATAACAGGCATAACCCTGGTGAAGAAGTGTTCCTTTATCTTACGACTAAGATATGGTGAATATATTTGAGAAAAACAGAACAGCTCAGCTGACTATAGCCAGACTCACAGTCAAAGAGTTGAGAATACAAATGGGAAATGCTGTGCATAGTCTTGTTGTAAATTAAGAATATAATGGTCTCTGTAGCCTCCCATAAGTACTAAGGGAAAGTGCATGAAGAAACCGGGGGTTGCATTCCCAGGTTTCAGTGGTGACACACGCTCAGATGACACATTGACTATCACTAATTTTGACAACCGTTAGGTTGGGGCATCTTAACAACAACCTGCAGGCAGTTTTCTTTCTCAGTGTGTGCACAGATTAGCGCTCCGCTAATGACTTCGAGCATTCTTAGCATATTCCTCTGCAGACAAAGAGGCACTCAGAAGATTTTCCCTTTAAGTCACTAAATTTTTGGAATTCCAACTCAACATTTTGTCAGCGGGCGGGCTCACACCTCTGACATCACCCAGCTCTGCAGATGTGAGCTCCTACCTTGGAGTCAGAATTACCCGAGCAGCCCCAGCACAGGCTTTTGTGTCAGCGATACTGAAGGTGCATGATTAGTCATTAGTTTCATCAGAGTGTAGATGCATTTTTACTCTTGTGTTAACATTTCAGTTACATGAACTCTCTTAAATCCTGAAAAAAGAATTCCCTGGCTTGCGATATCTCTGTGGCAACTTGGAGTCAGATTGGACCTTAGGGATCTTTTAGTTTCTTCGCCTCCACCTCTGGTTTTGAGCAGAAACCAGGTCGCCCCCTTCCTCCTCCCGCTTGGAACGAGGCCCACAGAAACCACGCGCAACAGCGACGAAGCCCTCTGTGGTCGGCCCCTCGGTGACAAAGTCTTTGGAAACATAAAGGTGGTTGATGAAGGAATTGTTTCTCCTAGCTTCTGTTTCTCACAAAATAAATAATAGGTGTATTTGTAGAAAAGAAGCTTTAAATTATTGGAAACCTGCCTTCACGAGACAGTGATCTAGAAGAAAGGCCAGCAATTTCTACAGCTGAACGGGAGAGGCGGCCGTGCTAACCTCTGCTGCGTTCTGTGTGGTGGGCTGTGGAATTACCCGGCCTGCTGATCCGCACTGATCCATCAGAGCATCTCTGTTTGTCACTTTCTCCCTGGTGCTGATACTCACAGTGCCATCTGAGAATGACTGCGTCTCTACCGTAGGGTCAAGGGCAGGAGTGCGGAGGTCAGCTGGGTGGGGATGATCCTACGTCGGGGGGTGACTCCCCTTCTGGCAGGGATACAAGGATTCGGTTCTTCTCGTCTTGTGATCTCTGTATCCTTGGGGGCCCCCAACCCCTCTGCTTTGGATAAGGAGAGAGAGAAAACACATGACAGGCAGATGAGGCAAGTGCCCTGGGAGCTGGGGGAGGGAACCCGTGCAAAAGCCCAAGGGAATCTGGACCGAACCCCACTAGTGCTCACTTCAGCTCACAGACACAGAAGCCGGGAAAGCGGGCTGCGGTTCCCTAGCTGGTGTGATCAGTAAGTGTGGTGGCACAGGAGAAGCTTAGGTCTACACGCCAAAGCTTGCACTCTGGAGAGTTTCAGAGCTGTGGAAAGATTGGGTACTGGGCATGTGGCAGAAACAAGAGCGTCAGAATGGGATGGGCACACGCTGATGACCAGAGCACCACCAAAACCCTACTTCAGCCGAAAGCCTGGTGCGAGGTAACAAAGGCAGGAACCAGAGGAGGCTCGGGCACGAAGTGCGAGATCATCTCTGAAATGTCTGTGCTCTTTCAAAATACTGTTGGGCCAACTGGATATTGACATGTTTACATCATAGATATACGAGCCATTCTCTCAGACCTTACGCAAAAATAAACTCAAAACAGCAGTCAAAGACTTCGATTTAATTACTAAAGCTATAAAACTCTCAGAAGAAAACAGGAGTAAATATTTGTGACCTGGAATTTGACAGTAGTTTCTTATGTGGCATTAAATGTACAAGTGACTAAAGAAAATGGTAACTTTGATGGGATCAAAATTAAAACTTCTATACCTCAAAGGTTACTATCAAAAAGTCAAGAAGACAACTGAAAAATGGGAGAAAATATTTGTGAATCCGATAAGGGATTGTATCTAGACTATGTATATATGTAGTTATATACACATTATTACGACTCAATGGAAAGACCAAAAATAAATTACGAATAGCAACTACAAGGTGGGAAAAAGATTTGAATGGCTAGTTCTCCAAAGAAGACATAAAAAAGGCCAAGAAATACGTGACAGGATGCTCAGCATCGCATTGATAAGGAAAATGCGAATCAAACCGAGAGGACCGCACAGCTGTCCTAGGATGTCTTTGATGGAGAGTGCTCGGAGGGCTGTAGTGAAACCAGAACCTCGCTTCCTGTGGCTCCCCTGTAGAGCTGCGTCCGCTGTGATGCACAGTCTGGTAGCTCCCCAAGAGCTAAATGTGCAGTTGTCTTTGACTGCACAGTTGTACTCTGATGTATATTCTCAACAGAAATGCAAAACTCTGCCCACAGAAACTTGCATACGAATGCTCACAGTAACATACTCGCAATGGTCCAAAGGCAGAGACTTGACAGTGCACTCTGATGGACGAGTGGATGAAAGCTGGTTTGTACACAGTGGGCAATTACTCAGCCATAAAGAGAAATGGAGTATGACCCATGTTCTAGCAGAAACAAACCTTTAAAACATTACCCTAAATGAAAGAAGCCAACTGGCCACATGATAGGCTTCCATTTATAAGAAATGTCCAGAATAGGTGAAGCTATGGAGAAGGCAAATTACTGGTTGCTTTTGGGTGAAGGGCAGATTGGCTGATGGTAGCTAAAGGGCACTGTGTTTCCTAGGGTATTTCGGGATAAGAAATTGTACAGTTGATTATGGTGATGGGTGAACAGCTATGAGAATGAACTAGAAATTCTTGAATGTTACACTCTAGCTGGGTAAACTGCATGGTCTTTGAATCCTATCTCAACAATATTTCCGAAGGGAAAAGAAGCCCATGCTCTACTATTAACCAAAATCCTTCCTGGGCAGGAACACCCAGGCCAACAGCTTGGAATCCCCAAAGCCAAGCCTTTGCGTGGTTACCTGGCCACCACGTGTCTTGTGGGCCTTCAAGGCCCCTCTGAGCTTCCGGTGTGAACTTCCTAAGCACAGCTGGTGTGGGCTGTGGAAATGCTCCCTGAAGCGGTCTTGGACTGCGGGGTCTCCTGTAGGGCCTGACCTTGATCACGACACTTGCAGGCCTCACAGCTGTGCCAGGGAGATGAGTGTTGGAAGGGATTCTACCTGACACCCGCTTTCACCATCTGGGCACAGCCCAGAGGTGGCGGGGGCCTTGGTCCTGGCCCACAGTGCTCCCTCCGCGGCCTGCAGAGTGAAGGCGACTTCCTGCAGGATCAGCGGGGTGGGAAGCTGAAGAGCGTGCAGATATTGTGCATTTGTAAATATTGGAGCGCATCTGCTCGGCTCCCTCCCAAAGCACCACTGGGAAAACCCGCCTTGCACCGCGCCACGCAGCACTGTTCCCCTGCTCTAATTGTCAAATCTGTTGAGTGTTTTTCTCATGCACACAAAAATTAAACCTCGCTCTCCTCATTCATGATTAATTCAGCTGCAGTGCTGCACTGTGTCACGCTGCATTTTTAAAAGTGATTGTTAAATTCTACCTCATAATCAGAGCAGTTTTAATTAACTTTTTGTCAGTTAATCTTTTTCCTCATGCATTTTCCATATCCAGGGTGTGTGCGGTGAGTCTCTGCCCAGGGGTTCCCAGCCCCCTGGTCTGAATGCCTGAGCCCTCCCAGGTGAGGGCCCTGCCCCGTGTGGGGTTCTGCCGTCTGCATTAACGAGCTCATTCATGGGCTACAGAGTTCAGGCCGGCTTTTCTCTTCCTCCTAGGATGCGTGTGTGCGTGTGCACGCGTGTGCATCTAGCAGGGAGAAGGCACAGAAGCCAAGTGCCAAATGGCAGACAGACAGGGCAGGAGACAAGACCAGTGGCAATGCAGAGCAGGCCTGCACAAGGCGCTGGCAATGCCAGGGGCGTCCCTGGTGATTCTCGCCCGCAGTGAGCCCTTTCTCAGCCGACTCCCAGCACCCATCCGCAAAGTCACATTGGCACGGGGGTGAACTTCATGGTGCGTAGCTTGCTTATCAGCACTATGCACCCTATCAACATAGAGCTCTACTCATCCTCCTCTTTTATTCCAAATTTTTCATGTGGACTTAATAAAGAAATCGAATTGCATTTTGATTACACAGATCCACATTTTCTTTCTACAAGGTACCTGCGTTTAAAGGTAATAAAATACAACTTTATAAAAGGAAATGATTGCATCTGAAAGTGCCAGCATGCCTGCAACTTCTAGCAAAAGCAGCTGCTTTGTGGGTATTCAGAGGCTGCTTTTTAGGGTATCAGATCAGTTCGCCAATGTTAAAAAGCATAACACTGAAGAAGTAGGAACTGATCATTCCCATTTTAGAATCTGATGCTAAAGTGGAAAGAGATGAAGTAAACACACCAGATGTTTGAATTGCTAGTTAAGTTATTTGCGCAGTGTGGCCAAACTCCGAGAGAGAACACATTCCCTCTGAGTGTGTCTCATGTGTCCCTATATTGGATTGCTGCTAATTATCTCATTCTGCCCAGAGTTTCTCTGTAAGGATTGAATGCTGTTCAGATTAAAAAAGAGAATGTGCCAAAGAAGTTCCGACATTAGAAGTACATTAGAGCGTACCTCCAAAACATACTGTATTTTGTATGAAATGCTTGGATCTCAGAAAGAGGAAATGTGGGTGGATTTCTGAATCTGCCCTCAGTCCTGGGTGCTTCGCCTAGCCTCATTCCCTCATTTGTACCATGGGGAATGATTCACGCAGTACCATATACCTTTTCTCACGATTGAAAGGAATGATTGTAAGACAGTGTAAGTTCTTGATAAAATGATGACAGAGGGTGGCTTGTGTTTATCTCTGCACTGGGTCATGGGCCCATGAACGTGTGACGGCATCTGCCGGAGTCAACCAGACCTTGGTCACTCGCGGGAAGCCCCTTGCTGTGCACTCTTGGAAGGTTGATCTCAGGGCTGGTTTCACTTGTGTCTCCTGCATCCCCCTAGCAATGTCCCTCATGGGGGTGCTGGTGCCATACTGCAGAAAGCAGACCGCAGACCGCACACGGTTCCTGTCCTCAAAGCTTTCAAAGCAGAGTAGAGAAGCAGCTGAGACCCTTCATGGCCCAGGGCTGCTGAGGCTCCCCTTTGGGGAGCCTTGAATAACTTTTACCCAGGCTGAGTCTGAGGTTATTCAGATACCCAGAGTGGGCTGTGCTCAGGCGGCGGAATCTCAAAGCCAGCATGTTCCAGGGGTGGGCATGGTCTGGGGCAAGGCCTAACACACTGGGAGGCCCGGAACGGGGGCCAGAGGTCAGTGGGGGTGCTGTACTCTGTTTCCATCAGCCTTGTCCTAGTGCCTATGGCCAAACATCTGCAGACCCTTTGGAATTGGTGCCCCGTGTTACTTTGTCAACTGTGGTGCTTGCACGAGAGTGAAAGTGGAAAATGACAAAGAAGGCATCAAAACTCTTCGCAGAAGCCATCAAGGTGAGTGGAGTGGAAGTGGAAGCGGTGACCAGAGAAAGGGGTGAATCTTGTCAAGAGTCGGCGGTCCCCAAGAGAGGCTCAGGAGGAGCCTGGAGACAACTTTGACATTTGTTAGCCATAAAACAAGTTTTACATTTCCCTTCGGTGAAGATTTTGTGTGTGCGTGGGTGGAAATTAACATTAATTCTGCTCCCAATACAGTTGAGAAACTCGGCTCCCTGTTTGTGCGTTCCCTGAATTCTTTTGCTTGCTCTTTGTATTTAAGTACAACGTGGAATGGCCCTAATCCAATTCTGATTTGGAAGCCAAATATGATGGGAGCATAGATGTCACAGCAACGTGTCCAAATTTACTTTATTTCTGAAATGTCGTGAATATGCTGTTTAGAATTATTCATCAGTGGTATTCATTTTTTCTGCATAGGAGTATTTTATGATTCCACTTTCCCAATTTGTGAGCCCTAATGTAAAATGTGCCGATATGTCAACTTCATTAATATGCAATTTCTTGGATCTATATACTTTATACTAATTTCTAAACTTGTAGTTTAAAATGTATATTAAAGAGGCTACACAAACCTAGTACAACCATTATATCAATACTCAAGAATATTTGAATTTCCAGAAATTCCCTATGATGAGAAGAACATTTATCTCTTGTTGAAAGAGACAGTGAAAATATGTCAGAGGCTTACTTTTCACAATATTTAATTTCAAGTGAATGTAGCTGTGCCATAAAATATCAAATAATTTTGGAACTGGATTTATAACCAAATAAATGACCAGCAAATCTAAGATTGCTAAATTTGTAAAGTTTTTTTTTGACACGAACATCCCTCATATTTCAGATAATGTAAAGACAAACACAGATAAGGTAGAATTCATTGTTCTTTATTCTTTTGTTGTATGCAAGCACTTATACTGTGCCCATTTAAAATCTATTTTTCAATGTTGAGCACACATGAACTGCCTTAATTTCAATTTTCTTAGTTTATTAAACAAATCATTTGAATTAAAATTGGAAAATGAATAAAATTTTGCTAAGTTTGTGAAGGACTTTGGGTGGTGGACATTTGTGATCTGACACAAACTCAGTAAAATTATTAATCACTGAGAAGGAGTCCTCAGAGAATCCTGTAGCACTGAAATCCTAGGATGTGAAGATGGACTGGGTATTTCCAAGCTAATATCAAATAGCAAGTCCTTAATTAGTTTGCATAAAATTAAAATTTACTTACAGAAAATTAAACTGGAATCTGAAGTTCTGATAATCCCACTAATATGAATCTGAGAAATTCAATTTCAGTCTCTTTTCTTTCATAACCCATGATGGCTTTTGTTTTTCATGTTATTTCTTTTAGCAGACCTTTTTAAAGCTAAGTTTGGGAAGAATGCTAAAAGACAGACAGATAGATATATTTTCTATCTATCTATCTAAGATCTATCTATTTTTCTATCTATTATCACCTATCTATGTATCTATCTATCTGCTTCTCTATCTATCTATCTATCATCTATCTATCTATCTGCTTCTATTATCATCTATCTATCTATTATCTCTATCTATCTATCTAATCTTTTACATTAAAATTTTTTAGAGCTAAGAGACCTCAGTTTAGAATCTGGGATATGTAACTTTTAGTGACTGAATTTGAAGCACTAAATGGCATTTTTAATATGTTCTAAACTTCAGAATCCCAGCCCTTTATCCTGTGGATACATACAACAACTGAAAATACACCAGATTTCCCCCAAAATCTCTTATGGTATTGAATAAAAGTGTCTGAACCATTACCATCTAAAAGTGTCAGCCAAGATTAGAACAAACAGCCAACGAATATAAAACTGCTGCTGCAAGGACAGAAATGGGTTTCAGAATCAACAGTAAATAAATAAATAAAAGGTAGTGCTGCCTTAATCTGTACTCCACGGAAGATAAGTTTGCAGAATTTTTATTGGCACTCTGCCACACTTATTTTCATTTATCTGCCTCAAAGCACCATTTCAAAAAGTGCAAAAGCATGTTGTTGATAAAGTAGATTGTTTATAGCTGAACTGAAAATTTCAGAACAACACTATTGTAATAAAGTGGGGGAGGGTGGGCCCTAGACTACAGCTGCAGCTTTTTGAAACCTATGTCAACAGCACAGTAAGAAACAGGAAGATGTGTTATTTTGCCCTAAGAAATTTAATAAGCAAATTTTTATAAACTGTATTAAGTGACAAGTATTACCCAGAACCATAAAGCCTACGGAGTCTTTATTTCCTGAAACGCTTCCCCGGCACATGGCCCCCATATTGCTGTCGCCTTTATCGTGTGGTGTTTTGTAATGTGCTCGGCTTCTCAGGGGTGACTTCAGCGACAGTAAATCCTGTGCCTCGCCATCCCCAAGTGTATCATAG
This sequence comes from Dasyprocta punctata, assembly GCA_004363535.1. NCBI lineage: Eukaryota > Metazoa > Chordata > Mammalia > Rodentia > Dasyproctidae > Dasyprocta > Dasyprocta punctata. The sequence goes on along the minus strand of RJWM01001676.1, from coordinate 84,219 downwards.
TAATTTTAATACTTCTGCAGCTAAGTACTGGGAGGTATAAATTCAGGCACTAACTTTAGTTGCCTTACTGTCTTATATTCTTGTGGCTGCTTTAGCAAAACCACAGCCAATAATTATGAAGAAAGAAAAATGCTTAAGCAAATAATGAAAGGGAAAAGTATTTTCCTTATTCATATATTTAAATCTTATAGTTGATAAATTTTGTTTCTATTTATAAGCAATTGTTATAAATTGTTAGAATTATCTTAATAAAAATAATAGCTGTCTTAAACTGTATTCCCCAGACTGCTGGGTATTCCTAGAGATGCTATTTGGTATTTGTGAAAAAAGGAAAAAAGGCATTCTGTGGTCAAGCGTGTTTAAAAAGAAATGCTGAATTAATCAGATTTATATTTAGACTTTTACCTTTTTATATACAACGTGCAGGTCAACGTGCAACGTCAACACATGACAAGCAACGCCAAGATGTTTCATTTCCCAGCACAGCGGTCACTGCTTTGGTAACAGATCTCCTCAGTGGTTGTGGGAACGCCAGTGTTCTGCATAACACAGTGCAAAAAAAATACTAGTTTAGAAGTGTTCAACACATTTAATAGACTGGGATTTTCCCAAAGCTTTTGCACCTAAATGTTGGCTTTACAGAGATTGATGCCTAGCATTGACCATTTTGTACAACTTTACTAGACATTTGTTGAATAAATTAATGAGTTCTTGGATGAAGGTTCTCCTGCTAATAAATAAATAAATATCTGAAAAGCTAATTGGTGGAGCTACTCTGTTGATACCAGTGGATCTGTGTAAACCTTGAGGATTATACAGGATTATCTTCTTGTCTCAGTTGCTTGCAGGAAATTGGTTCTTTTGCATTTATCTATAATCTATGTTTTTCCTTCACTCCAAGATACCTTAGAATTTCTTTTAGAATTTTTCTTAGAATTTATGCTTAGAATTAGGTATTAGGTCTTAGAATATCTTTGTCTTCTGTGTTTTTCAAGAGTACTATTATATGTCTTTACTAATCTGTGACCCAGCCTCAGATTTTCTTCTCTATTTTATTATGTGATGTTTCCATCATTGTTTATTCAAATATTTTTTCTTTTTTGTTAATGTCTTATCAGTGTCTATTATCTGCTTGTTGACAGTACTTCTGTCCTCCATGTTACTTACATGTAGATTTAAATGTGTTTTCTCTTTATCCTTATCCTTGGTCTTTCCAAACCAACCTGACATTTTCGGTAAAATACTTTCTGTTTTGACTACATCCATTATGATTAGTATTTCCAAATAAAATTTAAAACACTCAGTTAAATTTAAGATTCAAGTCAATAATGAAAAAATAATGAAAATAATGAAAAAATTTGAAATAAAGTTTGCCCCTACTTTACCTCCCATACCATGTTGAACATATACACACTACAAATGTGGTTATTGTTTACTTGAAATGTAAATGTAACTGGGACTCCTCTATGCTTTTGCTAACTCTGTTTCACTTATTTCTATAATCTAAGCACTCATTTTTCTATTTTTTTTCCTTCCACAATCGCTAAACTTCTCTTTAGAAATCTCATTTCTTAGTAGTAATTATATTCATCTGTTCAAGGAGTAAATAGATATGAGATGTGATCAAAATATATGATATTTAAATTTAGCAATGTATTATAGTAAAGGATGTATTGATTGCGTTACTGCCCCCCAAAGTCCTCCTGCTGACTCTGAACACATTTAGGCCAGCATTGTTGCCATTTTTTGCAGCACTTCTGGAAGTCTTTCTCTTCAGTGTCTTTAGCTGTGCCATCCTGCACGCCCTGATAGTTTGAAGTGATCCGAAAGGTTCCCCTTCATTTCAAATCTGGTAACAAGCAGAAGTGGCACAGCACCAGACCGAGTGAAAGGTGGGTGAGGACACAGCATCGTGTTTTTCCGAGCCTGCCTTCCTGGTGGATGGCCCTGGGCAGCACCATTTGCCATATTTTGATCACACCTTGTGAAGACACTCATGAAGAGGACCTCCAGACCCGCTCCAGAAAGTGGCAAGAGTGAGCGGACGAGTGTGTCAGAAGCCAGAGTGTGAGTTTTGAGACAGTAAATGGCAACGTGTTTTTCAAATACATTTTTAAATGCAAACATTCACCATATTTTTGATCACCCCTTGTAGGTCATTAATACAAAATTTTAAGAGAAAACTTTCATGGCAACTCTACACGTGTGGAAAGTAGAATGGATGGTGTCATGGATCAAATAAGCATTTTGCTATTCAGAAGCACAGCCCGCTGATTCTCAGGCTTTGCAGGATGACTGGTCATTCTCTGGAGCACCAGCTGCAGCGACAGTGTCTTTCTAGGGGCTGGCTTGTATTTTCTTAGCAACACAGAAACCCTGGGTGGGTGAACAGTATGGTATTTGAAGAGGCCAGGGTGTTGGTGTTTTCCAGTCGTATCTGTCTTACATGGCCACTATATGACCCCCGACCCTGGTCACAGGGAAAAGAGTGGAGCACGGGGAAGACACACTCGGAGAACAAGGCCTGAACGCAAGGAGCAGGATGTCTGCCCCCAGCCGGGGACCGGAGGGCAGCCCCCAGCCTGGCTTCGGCTCACAGGAGCCGGATACCCAGGGCAACCAGCCCTCCCAGGAGAGGAGCCCAAGGCAGCCGTGAGTGTCCCCCAGGGCTGGAGTGAGGCGCTGATGAAGAAGCACGATGTTCACCTGGTGGATAATGGCTGAAGGATATTTTTTTCTCCCGGAATTCATGATTGGATATTTTACTTCATTTATACTTATTTGTTGATGTGATTCAATGCTACAGGTGCTTCCAGGGGAAAATTAAAATATTTTGACATTAAATTGACATTTTCCACGACTCCAGGAATGAACAGATTACTCCCTGCTCCTCCACTTTACTAATTAATTATTGCCACGGATGCCAGCGGTGGCTCGGGAGAGCCACGGCAGTTTCGGTGGGGCGTGGGCAAGCCACGCCGCGAGGCAGGAGGATCCCTGCCAAGGCACGCAGCGCCTCTCCGCAGACGAGCGGGAGACTTCTGTTTGCGGAACTGTCAGCGTAGCCCCTCTCCTAAACACTAACTGCTGAACAAACAAGATATTAAGATCTTTAAAATAAGTGTTTCTTTGTCATATATGTGTATTTACAAACACGGAAAGGAAATCTCTACATGCAAAATATTTAGAGCTAGGTGCTGTTGTAGGTAATTAGTGAGAGAGGCTGTATGTTTTCTCATCCACCTGCTGCTAGAAGCAGATGGTAGTTTATTTCTGCCCATGTGACCTACAGATTCGTCAGGTTTACCACAACACGACGACTATGGTAATAGCATTGTTTACTTCCCAGGTAGAGGTAGGAGCCCAGGATAGCTGAGCAGTGTGCTTCCTTCCCTGGCCTTGCCAGCCTTTGGGGAAGAGATCCTGCTAGAAAGGGGATGGGGTCTTGTCACTTACAATTTTTTTTTCAAATGCTCTTAGAGACCTATTTTTTTTTTTTAATAAGAACAGTCACAAATTTTCATGGAATGCTATTATTTTCTCTCTCCAGAGAGGGAACCCTCTGGAAATTATGTCTTGTTCAATTTTAGCAAAAACAAAAAACAACTCAAAATACAATCCAGTGTATAACCCATGAATCTACCACCATTGCCCCACATCTCCAAGCCATGTTGCATGCTTAGATATTTAGCTCTTTGTTCTTTTGAAACAAATTGTATGTACTTTATGATTTTATTAGTTTCTTAAAGCTGGATACAAAATGTTCCTTCAGCATATTTTGAGTACCTACACAAAACTCAGAGAGTTAATGTTTACTTTTTTCTTTTAATTATCCTTACCCAGTTGTAAAATATGCGCACTAAAAATGTAATAAAGATTACAAAGGATGTTTTGTGTAACACCTGCTTAGCCTTAGAATTAAAATGTGTTAATGAAACTAATAAGATAAAAAAATAATTCATTAAAAATAATTTATAAAACACACTGGACAATGGTCATAAAATCAGCACTCAATAGTCCTCTCTGTCTTTGGCAAAATCATTAGCGTAGGCGACACAAGCATCCTTAGCCCTCCAGAGCTCAGGGATTGTCTAGTGGTTACGAGGACAGCTTATTTTTCTTAAGGGACTATTCCAGGGGATTTTTCTTGCTAACCCTCAGCATCGAAGTATTTGTTTCAAGCTTTGCTAAAGCTCTTGAGTGAAGCCTTCTAAAGAATTTATTTATAGGTGGCATGCAGGACTCGCAAAGATTTTTCTTCTTGATGCATTGAAATGTGGTTATTTCAAAACTAGACTTTGCAGAAATCTTAAACAGGCGTTGATGTTTTTAATATAATGCATTGATGGTCAAGGCTTTTGGTTTCCTTTCTTTCAACAAATTGAGGGCTGCATAATGAGCTGGCAGCTGAATAAATCAAAAAACTTTACTAAGATGTATTAAAGACCCAGTGCATGTATTACAGACTCTCATGGGCCAACTGTCCCCTCTCCTAAGGTCCTACCATGTCCATTTGTCACAGTGTGTGTCTGTCTGCACTTCCTCTTGGGATGGTAATGCCTCGTCTCTCTTTTTTGCTAAACTTCAAGAGTTCTCACCGCGGAAAGAAGCAGTGTTATTAAACGGGGTGACAGTCCCATTCAGTGCACTCTGAACGTTCTGGGTGTTCCAAGGCTCAAACTCAGAGTTTGCCCTGGTGCCAGTGGGGTGGGCAGCACCTAGGAGCTTGTTGAAAACTCAGAGCTGGGACCCCGCTCCTGCTGGCAGAGCCACACTTTTGCATTTCAGTGAGATGCTCTAGGTGTCTAATGCGCACATTAAACTTTAAGCAGCACTGAGAAGTGTGTGTGATCTCAGCTCTATGGAGGGAGAATCCAAGGCTCAGAGAGGCTGAAGTGTTCAACTTGAGAACTTCAGCTCAGGTCTGTTTGAAGCTCACGTTCACACATTCCCACCACATTTCCTTGCTTGCAGTGTGTGCAGCCAGTTTTTAAAGACACGTGAAAAATTGTCACCAATTTCCCCCTATTTTTATGAGCTTTTGAGTATCCTGGCAATATTCTCCAAAAGGACTCACATAAACTCTGATGACAGTGAAGTCACACATTGCCGAAGGAGACTGGGATTGGTAGTGAGATCAATAGCATGGGGTTTTGTGGCTTTGCGCAGTTCTATTTCTGAGCGTTTGAGGATCTTATTTATTAGAATGTGTTTGCAGACACTGTCAGTAAACATCTTTTCTTTGTTAATATTTAACCCACCAAGTCTTTCAAGCTTCCATCTTTTCCAGCCTCACAGTGCCACATGCTTTCTAATCCACTAATAGCACCAAACTGTCTCCACGGTGCAATAAAAGTCTTCTATTTTATGACTTCCCTGAATTACTACCCTAACTTATAATTTGCCAGATTTGTTTTTGCCTTCAAATCTCTTACTTCATTGTAGCCACATGAAAAATGTTACACCCTCTGAATTTTCCTCCCCAAACTCTAATGCTGATTTTTAATATACTAATAGTTCTGAGCAGAGTAATTTAGTCTCGCTGTCATTCAAAATGTTTTATTCACTAACAGGACTTTTACAAAGTTTCTCTATAAAACACTGGGAACTATTTGAAGTTGTGCTAATGATTATTGAACTCTATTAAACTTTAATTAGATTACTTAGTTGAGGAAAATTCTCTAAAGAGTTTAGGAAAACTAAGGGAAAAAAAAAAAGAAAAAAAATCCCCTCAGATTGGCCACTTAGATACATCCTAGAATTGCTTTTTAATGACAGAATATTTTCAGAGAAAATGTGGGCTAAGTTTCTGGAAGCCAAGTCACTTTTTTTTTTTTAAAAAGTTTTTGAGTGGCAGCCATAAATACCTTGATCTTATCTAAAACAAAAGAGCATGATTTGAATTGGAGATAATTTTATTTTCATTGTATTTATTTAGGAGTTGGAAGGTGGGGACAAGTTTAGTTTATAGCTTCCTATCAGAAGGAAGGGGAGATAAACCAGTGCATATGACAAGTAATAAGTCTTGCTTCTTTTATCATGCATCCAAGGTTGACTCAGTGCCCTGTGTGTTTGCAGACCAGAGCCAGCAGAAGGGAAGGGCAGTGCAAGTCACAGGGACCCTGAGAAGCGCCCCACCTGTTCACCTTGGAGACCATCAATCGCGTGCCTGACTCCCCGCCAGGGCCTGAGGGGCTGCCTCGGTCCGAGGTCTTGCTCTCTGAACTAGAATGTGCTCAGGACCTTCCATGGCCTTCCTCACCCTTCGGCGACAGCGCAGACTCTCCCAGAAAAAGGGGCAGAGCAGAGCAGGTAGCGAGCGGGCTTCGAGCTGTGTGTCTGTCGGCTGGGAAGGTCTGCCCCGGAGGCCCGGGGACTGTGCCAAGCTGCACACAGCTGAACCAGACACGAACGGGCTCCTGGTGCTGCTCGGAAGGCGGTGAGTGGGCAGGGTGGGGTCAAGCTGGCGCCATCACGTGGGACGCAGCTGCTGGGCTACTGAATGGTCAGCAGCCAGGCCCAGGGACCGGGGAAAACGTGTCTGCAGCTCACGGCTGAGTACACCAATCAGGACAGACAGAGGACAGTGTGATGATAACTTCTCCAACCCACTTTATGTCACAATAGAAAAGACATAAAACACTGATTTGATCTTTTGCGTTAGCTGATTTTTGCTATGTTAAGCACCGAGGGTACGGCCTGCCTAGTCGGTGGTGTGCGGCACCCCTCAGAAAATGCGACCTGTTTCACTGCAGGTGATGATGATGATGGTGAAGTTGGGACTGACGCAGGATTTCTGAACATAAAATCAATCCTACTTATTGAAGAAAATATTGACATAGTCTCTTAAATAACTTTCTATACCATAACTTGATAAAATGCAACTCTTGGCTGCATGATAGTGATTTTAGTGGAAAATGTTATAATGTAAGAAGATATTTTCCTTACATAGAAACATTTGGGATTTCTATAACTTCCTTTTTATATTTAACATTACATTTATTCTTTCCAGAAGAGTAAAAATATAGAGTGAAATCTAGGCTTTTTCTTCCAGATATGACTTACTAGATTGTGTCATACAGTTATTTTTGTTGGAAACTACTAGAAAACTTCACTGCGAGAGAGGTTATATACATCAGGACCTTGAAGGTGGGGCAGCAGAACCCTGACCCTCAAGTTCAGCCTTGCTGCTGTTTCCGGTTCTGCTGACTGGACCAGCTGTTGTTTCCGCTTCTGCTGACTAGTGGGCGCTGGCTAGCTGGCTGAGGAGGTGGGCAGGGCTCTGTACTTCCAGTTCACTGAGGAACATCAGGACCCGAGTCCTGTGCCCGATGATGTTTTCAGTGAGACTCCTAACAGACTCTATTCCCTCCGTGTGTGGGAGAGAAAGCTAACACGCATGCCTTTATAGAACTGAAACTGAGATTCAAACCCCAGTTTACTCTCAGAATGAATTAACATGGCCTCCCTGGCAGAAATAAAATCAGTCTTCTCTTGAGATAGACCGCACCACTCAGCACCTCTACTAATCTCTGTAATTTTCATACCAAATACATGCAAGAGTGGTTCAGAAACCAAAAGTTAGTCAATGCAGTCTTCCACATTAACTTTCCAAACAGAAGCAAACACAAGATCATATCAATTAATACAGAACACAGAGTTGACAAAATTCAACACCCATTCATATGAGACATCTGAGTGTACCGGGGTAGAAGTGAATGTTCCAACCCGATGCAAGACATCCATAATAAAAACCCTCTACGAATAATCCTATCCTTGGTGGTGGAAGACTGAGGACTTCCCCCTACGACCAGCACAAAACAAAGGTGGGCGTTCTCATGGCCCCAGTCAGCGTCATACGGGTGCTCACAACCAGTGCAAGGAAGTCGGAAAAAGAAACGAAAGGTAACAGGTTGAAAAGAAAAAAGAAAAGGCTCCTACTGTAAACAGCATGATGATGTACACGCAAAATCCTCAGACATCTTTTTAATAAACTTGCTAGAAATAACACATTTGTGACAAGATCAACACACACACAAAGCCGTATTTCTATTGACTGTTTACTAGCAATGAACAACTACAAAGCTAATGCTTTAAAATATGATTTATGAGAGTTCAAAATTAGAGAACTATTTACATATAAATGTGTCAATAGATGTACAGGCTTTATATGTTCAAAACTATAAAATATGGAGAAATACAATGGAAGACTTCAGTAGATGGAGAGATATATTATGTTCATGGAACATGGATTTGGAAGACACAAATTAGTAAAGATATCAATTTTCCTCAGACTGACACATAGATACAATACATTTCCCATCAAAATTCCAGGAGGATATGTTACTTATAGTTTGTTAAGAACACACAATAAACATGTATCTTGCTGCATTTTACTTTCTCCGCCCCTCTCTCCTCCTCCCTTCCCCATCTCTAGATCCCCGTACTCATCTCCACAGAGTCTATCTCTCTGTTTCCTATCACCTTTCTTTCATCTTTCTGTTTAAATTATTTACATTTTGGGTTTCTCATAGAAGAGAAACCATGCAATATTTAACCTTAGTATTATGGACTCAAGATGCATCCATTTGCCTGCAAATGACTAAAATTTATCATTGTTTATGACTGAGTGGTACTCCACTGTGTATCAATGCCACATTTTCTTTATCCATTCATCTGTCAGTGGGCATATAGGACCTTTCAAAATTTAGCTATGATAAGCTGAACTGCTAACATGGGTGCATATGGATCACTGTAAAATGATGTCTTTAACTCTTTCAAGAAGATACCAGAAGAGATACAGCTGGGTCAGATGAAATTTCAATTTTTAATATTTTTGAGGAAACGCCATACTGGTTTCCATAGTGGTTGTCCATGTTTACCTTCCCATCAAAGGTGCAGCAGTGTTCCTTTTCCCTGCAACCTCAGAAGCTTTTGTTGTTTATTAAGTTCTTGATAACCTTTTTCCTGGAGTAAGGCAGGATCTCAGCATTCTTTTGATTTGCATTTCTCTAATGGCCAGAGATGCTGAACATTTTCTCATGTACCTATTGGCCATTTGTACTTTTCAAAAGATTTGTCCATTCATGCCAATTTCTCTTTTGTTGATTGGGTCTTTTATTTTGGGGTGTCCAATTTGTTGAGATCTTTATATGGTTTAGAAATCAGTCTTCTTTCCCAGGAGCAGCTGGTAAAATTGTTTTCCCATTCTGCAGGTTGCCTTTTCAGTCTGTTGTTTGTTTTATAGATGCAAGCAAAATGATTTGCAAATTATGAAGAAAATCAAAGGAACTAATATAGCCAAACAATGTGGAAAGAAAAAATAAATTTGAAGGAATCACACTATTCAATTTTAAAACTTACTGTAAATCTTAGTAATCAGGAGACTGGGATATTTGTTGGTTAAAGGACAGAAATGTGGAATAAGAGAATAGAATAAAAGTCCAGAAATATGCTCACATAAATGTAACAGATTTTTAATAAAAATGTACAAATAACTTAATAGAGAAATGTTAGCATTTTCAACAAGTGGTATTATAAAAATTGCACATTTATATAAAAATAAGCCTTGACTCAAGTGTCACATGCAAATTAACACAAAGTAGATCACAGACTCAAAGGTAAAATATAAAATCTATTAAATTTTAGGAAAAACCACAGGAGAAAATATTTGGGTCTGAGGCTAGGAAAAGTATTCTATGATACTAAAAAGTAACACATTAAAAAACCCAATAAATTAGAATTTATCACCATTTTATTTTTAAAAAATGCTCTATTAAGGATACTGCTAGATAGAAGAAAAAATTTGCAAATTTGGAGAAAATATTTTAAAAGCACATACCCAACACAGCACCCATAGCCAGAATATTTAAAGAATTCTTTACTGTAAGAAATGAATAAACCCACTAATAACAGGCAAATGCTTGAACATACTTCACCACAAAGGGTAAAAGGCAGTAGATAAGAACATGAAACGCCATTAGCAACTCAGAATAAATCTAAGAGACATTACCACTCACATGTCAGGATGGTGCATGCGACATTGTGCAGCAAATAAAATCCTCACACATTCCTGGCAGGAAGACGAAATGGCACAGCTACTCTGAAAAACACTATGGCAGTTTCTCTGTAGTCAAACACATTCTCACCTATCTGAACTGACAATCTAGCAATTTTACTTAGGGCCATATAAAATTTTGTATGCTAGTGCTGATATCATTCTATCCATAATCACTGAAAACTGGGCATAATCTGAATGGAGCTCAGTAGGTGGATGGATACAGACCATAGAATACTACAAAGCAATATATAGGAGCAAACTACTGATGCAACAACCTAGATTAATCTCAAACACATTACCTTGAGGGAAAAGAATCCATCCCAAGAAGACAGGCAGGCGTTCAGTGACTCCATTGAAATAACATTCTAGAAAAGAGAACACTATGAGGATGGCAAACATCAGAAATCTATACACTAAGGATTGAAATGCAAATTGGTCTGGAAAACTTTGCTAATTATTAAGCTGGTTTTGATGGAAACAATTCTATTCCTAAATGCACAGCCATAGAAAGGCACATATCTGTGCAACGAGGACATAGTTAGTAGCACCATTCACAGGAGTTGAGAAATAGAAAAAAATGAAATATCAGTTAAGAGCAATATGGATAAAAACACAAAGTCTTCATAACTAAGAAAACCAAATGAAAGGATCCAGACATAATGATCTGGACAAAATGTATGAATTTATTTCTAGAAAAATTTAAATGGACAAATCTAATGGATGATAGTGAAGTCAGGCCAGCAGCTGCCCTTCGAGAGCCGAGGAGAAAGTGTTGATCGGGAAATGTGTTGAGGTCCTGAATATATTTTAGGTATTGATTGCAATAGTGGTTCTAGGGATGTGTTCACTGAAATTTTAGTGTGCTGAGATATATGATTTGTGCAATTTTCTGCATATAAGCTGTAGCTTTAAAAACACCATTTTGTAAGGGAAACAGTTCTTTACAAAATTTGCTGATCCCTTGAGCAGAAATCTCCCACGTGGTCAGACAGCATGGTCATTCACGCCCGGCATGGAAGCAGGCAAGTCACAAAGGTTTCAAAGGCACAGAACGGGGCGCGAGGCCAAGAGTGCGCCAAGGATGCGCCTCCAGAACGCTGTGCAGGCCTCAACAGCGTTCACAGCGGAAAGGATGTGCGGGCTGCCGAGAGCAGAGAAGAATTAACATTGCTGAGAATCTACTCCATGTGGGCGCTGTGCTGTCACGTGTACTGTCAGACAACGGAGATGACGGTCAGGCTGCTGTGACAGGGAGGGGCTTCACTGAGGACAAACGCAGCTCAGGCAGGGGGCCGAGTGCTGGAAGGATGGACAGTGGTCTCTGCCAAGTTCTCATCGTGGAGAGCAAAAGCGCACAGACCGGGAAGGCTGCCCTTTCCGGGGTCGCGGGATGCGCTGCTGGCTTCTGGGCCCTCCAGGGCCCAGGTGAACATCAACACTGCTAGGATAGGGCATTTAGCCTAACCCTCACGTTAACCCGAAGATGGCACATTTTAGCATAACTTTACAGGCGCCATAAAAACTTAGAAGGCAGCAACTCGAGATCATATTTTGAGAAAATAAAAATTTGAAGATTTTACCTGAATCTCAAAGCACTGCCGTGTACGGTGTGTCACTGGATGGTCTCTAGGGACCAACTCTTACTTTAGAATTTTATGTATGTGCAGTGGAGGGGGTTACCTTCCTAGAGCACCCGCTAATTGAGAAAAACAGTAAATATCATATATGGGCAGAAAAATGCCTCTAAATGCCTATTTTTAGTTTAAACCCTAAATACGCTGTGTGTCATACAGTTATGTAATTTAATAAAATCCTGTATTAATAAAGCCTTCTGAGGCACACGGCATTTTGGTGACATCATAGGGATCTTGGGCTTTAGAAAGAGCAAAAGCGAGGCCACTGGGGACAGCCACTGGCTTCACGGCAAGTACAGGTTAGGACGCCGACGCTGGTGCGTCTGCCCAGATGGGTTACAGCGGAGCAGTCAATCAGCAGCAAGAGAACTGAACACTGCTCTCGGATTGGCTATTTGCAAACCTCCCGCCAAAGAACAATTGCAGAGCAGATTTTTGGCTTTCTCGAACAACTGTTAGCTAGGTTCCGGGAGAAGTCTGCAGACAGCTGAGGCCCTGCACTCTGAACCGCGACTTGGCGGGGGTGAATTGCACTCACCCAGAGGGCATCCGAGACCATCAGAGGGAGAAGCGCGTGGCGCTCACCAGGGAAGGCGCTTAACCACTGCGCAGCCAGGGTGAAGCTGCGCGCGGGGCAGTGGGGTTTTCTAATTTCAAAGCTGCTGTGAGACTATGACCTCCGTGGAAAACGTATTCACGAGCTGAGTACCTAAAAGCAAATAGAAGCTCTTCTCTAGGTGTCGGACACAGGCCATGCGTCAGGAGTCTCAGCGATACTGTCACCGGCCTGGAGGGGAAGCTGGTTCCGGAGCAGCCTGGGCCCCTCGTGAAGCCCTCGGCGCGTCCCGAGCCCAGCTGCGTGGGAGGCGCTCTGTCAGACTGATGGCCTAGACGCTCTGCGTCCACGGCCCCACTCTAGTTGGAACCATAGGTGTGTGACCGGTGACTGCGACAGCAGGGACAGCCCCGGGAAGCTGCACGCACACTGTGCTGGGACCCAGGGGGGCAGGTGGACGCCCCTCGCCTCCGCCGCAAGTGTCAGAGCCCAGGGCTGGAGACGTTGGGTTGGCAGCTTCCCCTGGGCGTTCAGCCTCCTCTCCCATCAAGACGCAAAAACAAACAGGAGAAAAACTGGAAAAATGATTAAATGATTAAATGCTTCAGTAATCTGCAAAGTACCGTAGAAAGTTCTGCAGACAACCGCGTCTCTAAAATCCGAGACTGCGCTTTTCTCCGTGTGATGAAGACGAAAGAGGAAGAGAGACATACATTACAATGCCAGTAAAGCATTTGACATCACATTTATCAAAACTTGAGGAAAGTCGGATGAATTTTCGGTTGATCAGTCAGCTTTATAAATTTTTAACTCCATCTTTTCCAATAGCAATAATGATAATAAAAACATGACAGGGCAGATGAAAGAGGCATTTATGAATTTCCACTGGGCTTGGCGTTAAGTTCCATTTTGTTTTGCCTTGATTTTGGAATTTAGACTTACTAGATAAAGTCCAACAGATTCTACCCACACATTATTAGAATTGATAAAAGAAGTTATACTGCTGCACGTGCATCTAATTCACAGAATTAATTGTATTCTTCTACACCAAAAGCCAAATTAGAAAATGTAATTTAAATGCACATTTAATACTAAAATAGAATTTTTAGAAACTACAATGTCTTAGGAGTAAATTTAGCAAATACATACATCACTTTTAGAAAAATGATATGTTTTTAATAAGCAAACATTTTAATAAGCAAAAAATTGAGTTACATTTAATCAAATATGTCAGTTTTCTTAATTCAACCTGTAAGTTCAAAGTAACTTTAGGTTCTAATTCTAACTCTAAACTTTGTATGGAAGAGCAAGCAAAAAATCCAAGCATATCACCTGAAAGAAGATTCAACCAATAACTCATTAGAAACCGAGACAGATTAAAAAGATGTCTAATTCACACAATACAGTATTCGCCCTGGTATGGACAAGTGAAGCAGGGCCCCTAGGAATGTAAAGCGCCACACGTGGAGCATATTAACCCCGTGGTGAGAAGCTCGCCTCACTGCCGCTTTCGTCCACGTGAGACTGGCCAGGCAAGGACGGCAGTGCAGGTCTGTAGGAAAAGATGAGCCATGTGTGAAATGGTTCTGAAACAATTAGCTATCAAGGTGGAAAACATATAATTAGGTTCCTGTCTTACACCGTAGAAAAACAAATTTCAGCTGGATTAAAGACCTGAGCCTGAAGGGGAAACTGTAACACGGAAAATGAATGTATCCTCAAGGTACTATTTCTTAACACAAAACACTCAAACCATAAATTATAGGATTGATAGATTTGAGTTCAATACAATGTAAACATTTTGGTGTACTTACCGATACTATCAAAAGGAAAAATGGGTCCAAACACCAAGTGGAGATAGTACACAGTATGTGTCATTTTAAAGGTAAAAAGCTTCTGAAATTCACACAAAAACGGAGGCAGGAAGGAGAAATATGGATGGGTGCAAAGAAAGCAGAGGGTGGAGGAGAGGGGTCCTAAAAGAAGCTAAGCTAAAAATGATTGCAAGACAGCAGGCTGTGCAAAAGGATACCGTAATTAGCAATAAAAATAAGGAAACAAAGTTTTTCATTTTTTAGAGATACAGTCTCACTACCTAGTCCAGGTCAGCCTCGAACTCACTCTGTGACCCATGCTGGCCTTGAGATCCCCATGCCTCAGCCTCCTGAGTGCTGGGATTACAGGGGTGCACCTCCAGGCCCGGTTTAAGAAAATATTCTTGATATTATAACAATCAAAGAATTACACATCCCACAGGGAGAACTTGCTTCCCCGCCATCCACATTCACACGAGACCTGCAGGACAGTGCCGTCAGGGGTGTAGACGCTGCCATGCTAGGACCATGGCGGGAGCTGCTGCCTTAGATGTTCTAGTGTGCACGGCTGCCCACGCCAGGGCCACTTGCAATCCCTTTGACATTATAGTAAGACAAGAAAAGAAAGAAATGAAGCTCTGTTGCTCATCTACAGTTGGGACAGTGTGTTTTCTGTGGGGCCCAAGACGATACCTCTTCACGCAGGAGCTCACAGAGGACCTGCACTGGCTTCCACCTCGGAACTGTGCTGACCTTTGCTCCCTAGGGTGCATCGCACAAGCCTTTGCTAGCAAGGCGAAGGGAGCAAGAGTCCAGAGCGGAGAGAAAACCCCCTCTCTCCCTCTGCAAAGAGCGCTGCAGACTCTGCCACTAGACAGGGCTGGGTGGCGCCTGGCGATCAGCAGCATATCCTCAGGCAGGAGCTGGCGCTTCCAGTGGATTATTCATCATCAAGGCTTCTGTGAGCGTCACACTTGGTGAGTTCCATTTGTCTTTTTTTAAAAATGAACTTCTGATTGTCCCTCGAAAAATGACATGCCCTGTATTTCCATCTTGAGACACTTATCCACAGTTTCACTGCAAGGTAATCTTCTCTACTTCCTTCTTTACCTTGTATGTTGAAGTAGCTCTTAAATCTTTTTAAGCTACTCTTTCTGTGCACATACATTTCCAAGAATCTACAGGTCTCAAACTGAACATAATTGAAATTAAATTTATTATTTCTCTAATCATCCAACTCGCCCTGCTGACTCCTTAGCTCCCATCTTAGTTACTTTTAACTTATTGCTGAGACAGAACACCTGACACCCAAAATTAGGGAAGGAAAGGTTTATTTCTTACAGTTCTCAGGGGTTTCCAGTCCATACTCAGTTGGCTCCAAGGCAGAGTGGTACAGTGGGGCAGCCATTCATGGTGGCTGCAGACAGCAAGGTGAACCAGCGAGAGAGAAAGACACGCGTTCTTCCCACCCTTACGCTGTATGTTGGCTCCACCCCTGGGCGGGTGCAGCACTCACATCACCAATCCCAGTGCCAGGCCACAGACCAATCACGAACGCCAGACTCAGCTCTATTCAAATTACCTGAGGCCTTGTGGGGACAGAGGATCCAACCAATACATTCCTCCCCTGAGCACTTAAGTTATTTTGCTTCCTTTACCCTGGGAGACAGTATACACAGTGTTCTCATGTATTGACATTAAAGCAATGCATGTTACATGAACTATAATATATTTTAGATCTTGATTTTGCACTCTGGGAGGCTGAGACAGGAAGACTGCAGATTCAAGATCATTCTGGGCAACTCAGTGACTTAGGGAGAACTTGTCTCAAAAACAAAACAAAGCACAGCTGGGAAGAGGTGATCCTGGGGATGTAGCACAGTGTGAAGATCATGGGTTCAAGCTTACTAACTGCACTGGAAAAAAAATCATGCAGTCATTTTTTACCATTTTTACCACAGAGCTAGTAATTGATGCCACCTCACAGACTGTTAATAATGAATGCGTCAGAGGCACCTCGGATTTGTTATGAATGCAAACCCCAGGGTCCTAGTGCAGAGTGGGCTGTGTTGGCAGCCGGGGTGGCCCTACTCTCCTGACGGCCCCAGGTGATTGCAGGGCAGGACAGAGAATGGGACCCACCGAGGGCAGCGGGGAGGGACCCGTGCAGGCCCCGAGCTCTGGGAGAGTTTCTCCTGCCTTCCCACACATAACCCCGAACTCGGCTAAGATTCTCGTCTGTCTTCCGCTTCTGTGTTCACTGTTGCCAGAGATACGACAGCTTTCCCAAATCACTGCCGCTGGTTACGCAGTCATCTGCTTCCTTCTTTAATGGAACCAGAGGAGGGATGAAAACAAAAACAAACAAACAAAGGAATCTAAGCTGGGCCTTTTGTTCCAGCACTCTGGGAGGCTGAGACAAGGTCACAAGTTCAAACCCAGCCCGAGCAACTTAGTGATTTAGAAAGAACCTCTAAAAGAAGAAGAAGAAGAAGAAGAAGAAGAAGAAGAAGAAGAAGAAGAAGAGGAAGAGGAAGAGGAAGAGGAAGAGGAAGAGGAAGAGGAAGAAGAAGAAGAAGAAGAAGAAGAAGAAGAAGAAGAAGAACAAGAACAAGAACAAGAACAAGAAGAAGAAAAACAAAACAAAGCCAGAAACACACAAACAGACAAACAAAAAAGCCGGGAGTTGTAGCTCAGTGTGAAGGTTCAGTCTCCACGCAGACATTAAATAACCCTAAACATCTAGCTGTGTATCTTCCACTTCTGCAATCCTTTCCTGCTTCCCTTTGCACACTGGGCCCCCTACCCTGGTGGACAGCCAGCAGCCCTCCGGACTTCCTCCCTGCAGGACTTTCTCTCCTTCCGAGTCCCAGTCCCGTGGACCCGCGCGCCAAGCCTGGGGACACAGCTTAGCTTGGAGCGGGGGCCGGCTTTGGAATCCCACGCACCAAGTCATCCCTCAGCTCTCTCCTTTCGAAGTCTGCTCACTTGGGCTCCCCGGGCCTCTTTTTCCTTACTTCTGCTATGGGCAAAGGACTCACTGAATCGCGCGGTTGTGAGTACCCAAAGCGTGTATTATGTACTAAGCCGACCTCAGGCCAGGGACTGATGCCTGACGTCTCTCCTCCCTCCCGTCCTTAACTTCTGGGGCTGGATAATTGCTGCCACCAGTAACTGTTTCTTTATCTAATATTTGAAGTGCACCACATGGCTCAGAACTACTTCATTTTGATACCGGACGCCGCTGATATTTGGTTGCGAGCACCCGATGCCCACCTTACAGAGCTCAGGCTGCTTAGAGGCCATCTATCCTTTCCCTGTGTGCAGCTTTGGTGAGCGGATCATTCCAGGTCCTGGCGTCCACTGACGAAGCCACGCGAGGGACTTTCTGCTCTTCCCTGCTGCCAGCATCCCGAGATGGAGATCACACAAACTCAGACCTCTGAAACCTCTCCAGACGCCTGCGCGCTTGCAGAAGAGACGAGCGCGGAGCCCTCATTCTTCGCCTCAGCAGAGGCCTCCGCGGGGGCTGCCAGCCACCTGGGTGTCTACTGCACCCCACCTTCTGGCTGTGCAGAATTCCCTGCTCTGATCTTCTCAGCAGGCCCCACAAACTCCTGTCGAGCTAAGACACCCCGAGGTCTCCCGACAGAGCCACAACTTGCTCTGCGGGCTCTTTCCGGAAGACTGGACTGGAGTCCTTACCCCTGATTTACCCTCGTACCTCACTGAACTTCCTTCACAGACGAGGACCCGGCCTCCTCGGGGACTGCTGGAAAGGCCGTTGCTTAAGAAGAGCTCCTGTAAAAATGCCAGTGTTTTCAGCACCAAAATAGTGAACACAATTAGTAGGCAGGGCATGACCTTGATTCTTTCTTTCTAGTTAATGTTGATTAAAAATTGTTTTTTAAGAGCCAGATTTTTCTTGCAAACGAAGATGGAAGCATCATAACTATATTTATCACTAACAGTCCTTACTTGCCAGCGATTATCAATTAGTAAAAACAGATTTTAAGGATTAAAACAATAACATACAGTATTTATCCTCCAAACCATGCTTCTCATTAAAAAGTCTTTCCAATTGGCCTGCACAGGGCAATGTTGTCTTTTCTCTATGTAGAAAGAGAAGATTTTCAATTTTTCACCATATTTGTGTCTCTCTTCATAATTACCCGAGTGTAACATGTTTCATTTCATGCTCATGCTTTTTTATAGCATTCAAGAACTGAAAAAGAAAGTTCATCATTTACACTCCTAATCTACAAATCTAATACTTGGTTATCAAATCTTGTTATTCTACCCTTCGGATAGTTACTGGTAGAGACAACTTCTTGTGGCTCATTTGAAAGGCACTGCTGTATGGGCTTTGAAAAAATAATTTCCCTTGTAATGTTTTCTT
Organism: Dasyprocta punctata; assembly: GCA_004363535.1. Lineage (NCBI taxonomy): Eukaryota > Metazoa > Chordata > Mammalia > Rodentia > Dasyproctidae > Dasyprocta > Dasyprocta punctata. The sequence continues at coordinate 65,756 of RJWM01001676.1, read as the reverse complement.
ATGTGTTGAATGCAACCGTATTCTCTGCAGTCTAAGTGTTCACTCCCACTTGAAGAAACAAGAGATGCGATCACTTTAACAGCAAAATTATTTCAATAATGCAAGAGTACATAAAATACAATATTTTAATTTTGCTTACTTTGCTTAAACTCAGGACTCCACTTCATTCAAAGCCCGAGTCTTCAAAAGAGCCTGATGAGTTTCCTTCCACGAATTCATTCAGCTGATCGGTGTTGTGCTGCTATCGTGCTGGGCCACTGGGATTAAAATAATCGTCCCTGCAATATGCCTTAGATAAGGATAAGAAGGTGAAACTTAACTCCTTGAGGAGGCTGTGTGTTGCTTGCTGAAGACAATAGAGTTGTGGGTAAAGACCGAGCTGGGTCCGCAGCCCTCCCGTTTCCAAGCTTGTCTGGAGTCCAATCCCAGGTGTGTCCCACCCCACACCGCATGCAGTGTATCTGCAACAAGTTTAATGCTGCTAACATTGTCCAGAAATTCATAGTGACAGAACCGGACATACTGCAATCTGGAACTCTTAACTTTTGTAAACGGGAGAATAGTGGAATGTGTACCGTCTCCAGCTAATGACTTCCCCATCTTCTCCTAGAGGCTCTTCTGCTGAGCCGTTCAGGAATAGGATATGTATTAGACAACTGACATCTGGTCTGAATATCTATTAGGACCATGTGCTTTCCTCTGCTATATTATCATCCCAGAATAGATTAAGGGAAATCCAAACCAAATGGGGATTTGAGGAAATTTTCAAGGGTCACTTAATAAAGTAATTTTGGTTTTCACGTTACCAGGAACATAGCATAATGTAGAGATGATGCAGAGACCAAGGAACAGTCTCACAACAGAAAGAACCTGAATAAATAATCATCATAATCATCACTATCTTCCTTGCAATTTTCAAATGGGAAATAGAAACCGTTAATTGTCACAGTTACAAATAGGTACACCCTGCCAGGAGTTAACTTGAAGGATGTCCTAGGGAACAGCCTTGTCTTCTAAATGAAAACCAGTAGCTTTGGCTCTAGCTTTATCCCTCCCCCAACCCCTGACCCAAATTCCTTGCCGATAATATTCATAGTGCTTTGGGGCCTGGCTCTGTTCCTCTCCTCTATGAATTTCTTGATTTATGGCTGTGAGATCTTCATGGCTAAATGACAAGGGACTTCGCAAAAGCAAGCACTAACAAATGCTGTCCAAGACTAGTATTGGGGAAATAAAGTTCAGTTTATTTGGTATTGATTTTACAATTAGACCATGAAATATTTGGCTTTGAGAATGTGTTTCACATCAAAATTCCATCAATAAAATAGACATTATCCCAGATTTTGAAGACTGGTTCACTCTACTTTTTCAAGAAATTAGATTCGCATGAACTTGTAGCTAATAAGGGAGCATGGGGCACGATGTCGACTAGAATAAGATGAAATCGATGCTCTGCTCTCAGCATTCTGACCTCATTCAGGGATAGTTTGAAATTTTATCATTAAGGGGATTTAAAGTAGATTTAAGGCATGTTTTACTAAAGTAATCATAAATTAAGTCTAACTACACTGTGTTAGGTAGGGGTGAGGTCTAAGACCAAGGTCTGTATTTCACTACTTTCTGTTCACAAATATCTACTCAAACTTGTGATGTAGCAGGAGCACAGTCTCAGGGGCAGGGGAGTGAACTTAAGTGTCCAGTTAAAACTAGTTCTCTATGGCAAACAAGGGCCTGCTACTCAGCGACCCCACCCGGCAACACCATGGTGACGGCGCCTGTTCCATCACATGGCCCCTAACCAGCTCTCCGACCACCTCAAACAGTTTTAAGTTAGGGGAACATGTCGGCAGCTGCTGGCAACGCTCCCCTCTTCTCTTTTTCTCTTTCCCCTGGCCGCCTCTTTTCCTGCCTGCCCATTCCTGTGAAGCAATCCTATTCTCCCAGAAATGCATTTTGAAAAAATTTTGATCCAACGGCGACTTCAGAGAATTTAAGAATTTGTTGCTGTTGATTTCCAATGTGCTCATTTAAAATACAGATAGCAACATTGTCTTTAAAAACAAAAATACAAGTAACTTCCAATAGAGAAAATACAGAATATTTCATCAATGGAGCAAGATCTCAAAAGTACTTTGACACACTGTTAGAAGCATTGAGTGAGGTTTGTGTGTGTGCAGGGACGGGAGAGTATGGAGTTCAATCACCTGTAGCAACTAATGAAACTCAAAGTCATGAGCTTAAAGTCAGAACATGATTTCTTTTGTTTTTTAGAATGTGATTTCTAGAGTAATTTTTTCATGCATTTAAGAAAACCAAAATACATTTGCTTGATTTGGAAAAGAAGATCAAGATACTGATCATAAAGAAGGCAAGGAAACTAAATTTCCAAAGTTTGTATTTTCCAATTTGCTTGAATAAATATGCAAATACAGCTATGTCCTAAATAAATTTATACCTTTTCATTATAGGATTGTTTTTCTTATCAAGTAGCCAACGAAAAAAGAAAGGTGCAGTGGCTGTCTCAGTCAGGCTAACAGGGCGGAGGTGAAATGCGGAGCTTGAGCGTATCACGCAGATGTGTTTGGTTAACGTTGGTGCAAAACTGCCAAGAAGTTTTACAGATAATAGAAATCGTCTCTGGTTACCTGCCAAACTCGCTAAACAAAGAAGCACACTATTTTACACACCATGGTGGTAACCCAATTACGGGCTTTCTTATCAATTGTAGCCAACTTTTAGTAATTTTTAATGAAACATACTATGATAACATAGACCAGAGTGGAGTTGACATTTCCAGAATAAAGTACAATCAGTAAGGCTTCCAAAACTTGAGTTGCACAATATATACTATCTTTACAAACACACAAGCATGTGTCATTGGGTCACAAAATAAACATACATTTTACTGTGAGCCATATTAAATATGCTTAAATACCACTACATAAAGCAACAGATGAGCTTTGTAACTCAAAGTTAAAAGCTTTAGGAGTGTTGTGAGGGACATTAATGAGTAGTTGTAGGTTAAAAACTGTTACTGAAAGTATAAAATTGTTGCAAGTAGATTTTTGAGAAAGTAAACAGCAATCAAGAAGAATTCTACAGCCATATCCTTAATGGTACAATGAGTGTTATTTAACTTAATATGAAAAGTATTCTTGTCCTTCAATATAAGCTACTCCAAACCAAAAGCTGAGTCCGTTTTCTGCCTTTCTAGGTAAAATCAAACAAGCCATGCTAGACAGTATTTTCTACTTTTGAATATTAGCAGAGCTAACCTTTGCATAATACTGAGAACATTAGAAACCTACAAAACCTTTCACTTGCAGCATGGCCCAACTTTTGTTGTATCAGTAAGGGTCAATTTTTTTTTTTAAGAAAAAGCAATAGGAAATATGTTTATTGAATATTTTACTTCAAAGTAGATATAAATGTTAAAATTCTAAAAATATTTAACTTCTAATCCTTTCTGAAACTTTGTTTTGCATACATATGTATACACACATATCTCTCTGCATATGTATATATGAATGTATAACGTATATATGTTGGTTTTAGATCTATATGTTTTGAGCCTATTTATGTGTATTAAAAATCAAAAAATTTGACTTTGATGGCCAGTTATGATTTTGTAGGTCTGCAGGGCTTGTTTTTTTTTTTTTAATTTTAAGTTATGTTTACTTTTGACCTCAGGCTGGTCACACAGTCTCATGCACAGCCTGCGATCCTCTACATTTCCGACCCAGCCTGTGATGGCTCCTGAGTGACGTGAACTGGAATTGTCACGCACAGCTTCAGCGCTTACTGCACTGAAAACTGTCTCCTCATGACACAGCATTTTAATTGTTTAAATAAAGACTGTCCTAGAAATCGTACTGCGTGTAGAATGTGAGTCAGATTTCGCTTCGGGAAAACACTGGAAGTGAAATGTAAAACATTCAGGTTATTTTTATAAAATAAAAAATAGTGTACTTTTGCTTAAATATGACGTCTGAAAGTAAATATACAGCTTTTAGCTTTATTATTAGTTTTGAGTCAGTTACATGCTCAATTCTATTTCTGAGATTCACAAGAAAATGACATTCAGAGTAGCGTGGGACAGACTGAGCGCGACCCGGCGCTCTGCACAGCCCCGCCTCTGCCGTCTGCGCGCGAAGCGGGAGCTGCGGGAAGGGCCGGCGCGCTGTGCGCTCTGGCTGGGGTGTGCGTGTCCCCGGGGTGACGCGAGAGCCACTTAAGGAGATGAAGCCACCCACCGAATGGTGAACTCGCCCTTGGTTTTAATGAAGTAATACCTGGCGTCAGTGTGCCGGACTGCACTGGAATTCCTCTCGCGAGCTTTGATTATCTAGTCTCAAATTCTAGTCCTCTGCTTTTGCCAAGGGGGCCCGCGTGCGCCAAGGCTCCCGACGAGGCTCCTCAGCTGCCGTGGTGGCTGAGGCTGTGACACCGGTGATAGGTTTCACCTCCCTTATTTTTCTCACCAGCTCTATTCGTTTAATTTTATATCTCCACAAGGGGTTGTTTTAAGAGTTTAATGGAATAATCTGTCTAAAATATTATAAAAATTTAGCATAGTGCCTGCCTTCTGTTAAGTGTTCAATTAACACTGACATAATTTCTATTATTAAATAGTGATAAACGTTAATTGTGGAAAAATACATAAAGGATGAAAATAAAATTGTGTCCATCACCTGCAGTTCAAATATTCTGCAATGACCTTTTCTTCTAGCTTTTATATGTATATGTGTGTGTAGCTGTAGTTCACATTTATTTTCATATATATCTGGTAATGAATAATATATGTAATTTTATGTGCTGTTTTAATTGTGTCATCCGGCTTTGATAGAGGTTTTGAAGAGGATTCTGCATGCTACCAGGCAATCAAAGAGCCTCTGTAGTTCGGACTTGAAAAATCGGGCTAATTCTGCTTTTTTCGTGCATGTGTGTCAACAGGTCCTCACTGCTTGACAGGGTCCTGAAGCCCAAGCAACATTCTCACCAACTCCAGGACAGACAATGACATGTGCTGAAGTGATCTCAAGCAAAGGAAGATGGAAGTGTCTCACACGATCTGTCTCTCTCTCCCTCTCTCCCTCTCTCTCTCTCTCTCTCTCTCTCTCTCTCTCTCTCTCACACACACACACACACACACACACACACACACACACACACGGTTGCTATCCTAATCCCATGACGCATGAGCACTGCTTTCTACTTTTGGCCCAGGGACTTACAAAGTTTCCAACACCACTCTTTTGCCGCTATTTTATATTTAGATCCATTCTCCATTTTTAAACTTGGTTTAATCCAACTGTTCTCTTCTCACTTTAATATAGTCCGTGCATGTTTAATCTTTCTGGAGACTACTCTAAGCACTGATTCATTCACGTTCTTTCTGCTGTGTCTTTCTCCATCCTTCCTCCTAGACATTATCTCCTCCTCTGTTGCCACTGGAGTATCCTCTATTTTTTTTCTACATTTCTGACTTGCTTTTCCTATAAAATCCAGATGGATTCTTGGATTCTCTGTCAAGTCTCCCTCTTTCCCTTGCCCCTACTGACAGTCTCCTTTACTGAAACAATACACTTCATGGGCCATTCACTCAGAGTTCAGACCAAGTTATGTGTTAGGGATTCTCCTTCAGACTTGGGAAGTACTCAAGAGTCCCCACATACCGTCTAGGGACCCAGACAGAAATTGCTCTAAAGCACACTTTTCCCATCATTCTCAAAGATTTGAAAATTTTCTCTTTTATGAAATGTTTTATTTACTATAGATTTTATGGTCTTACCTTTCTCCTAGATGATATAAGATTAATTTCAACAATTGTTCTATTGATTCACTTAGCCTAGCAGGAAATGTAAGGGCCCAAGTAACAGTGGGGGCCCAGTTTGCCAGTCAAGCTACTATTCATAATTGCTTTTTGGTGGAAAGATGCAAAATATCAAGAATTCTCAATGTAGATGACCTCCAAGTTAGAATAAAAGTTACAGCAACAAGCTAATGTCTTCTTCCTCGGACAGAGATCTCCACACCTACATGACAGGGCGCGGCTTGTTGAGTCTGAGGCAGACATGGAAGGGAAGGAGACCACATTCATCAGATACAGTGGATCTGCCCAGGTCAATCTCCACCCACTTGTAAATAATCCAGGCTGCAGGTGGGCCATACCATTTAGCAAAGAAACTTTGTATTTTTATTTTTATTACAATTCACTCTTCTATGTGCTTTATATATTGCAACAACAAGAATAGAATCTTTTCATGTCAGATGTTTAAGCAGTTGACAATCAGTTGGTGTAGGAGTGTATGGCCCAAATTGACAACAGCATTTTGGCCACAGTTTTGTGAAAAGATATTGCATTATTCAGCTTTCTTGCTGCTGGACACAACCCCTGACACACAAAGGAGGAAAGATTTAATGTGGCTCATGGTTTGGGGGCCTCAGTCCATGCTCAGCTGACCCTAAGTTAGGAACATCATGGCGGAGAGTTGTGTCCAGCAAAGGCGCTCAGTTCATGATGACCAGGGAACTGTGTCCAGCACCAGACGGGAAGGGGCCAGGAACCAGATGTAGTACCCAAGGTCACAATTCCATGACCCATCCAAACACATCCAGGAACACGCTCTACAGACATAGTGGGTTTTCCTTCATCCAATGACATTGACACATTAGGATTAAAGGTCACAGGTATTTAAAGTTCTAGATACTTAATGGAAAAATGAGTGTGACAACAATGTAGACAAGCACCTACGGTCAGATGATAATGATCCTGATAAAATGTTTCTGTCTGCATATAGAATTAAATTTGTTTGCTTTGAGCAGTGTTTCTCAGTTGGGGACAGTTATGCCCTTAGGAGAGGTACTCCGAAAAGCCAGGAGACATTTTGCCCCAGCTGGAGGTAGTGTGCTGCTGGTGTTTAACGCGTGGAGATCGGCAATGCTGTCCAACATCCCGTCTGCACAGGAAAGCCCCCTCAACACAAAACCATCAAGCCCAGATGTTAAAAGTGCTGAAGTTAAGACACCCTGACTTGAGTCTTCAATGGAAGTATAAGTTTTTAGTGTTTTAGTCAGCATTGAAGAATTTTCTTTAATTTTAAGAACAAAGCTTACCAAATGTCCTTTGGGTTAAGGCACTAGAATACAAACTACTCCAGGAAGTAGATAAATATCTTCTTCCTACAGAAGGTTACAAAACACGCTCACCAACCTGTTGGATGCGCGATAGGAGAGCTGCTACTCTCTCCATAAATACTCATCACTATGGAAACCTTCCCACTTCCATGCACTCCCATAACCTTAAATGGCAAGCACATATTTTATCAGCATGGTGAGAAAAAAGCAAATAAAGTCCTCTATTGGCATCCAAGTGAGTGTTTGATTATAGATTCTAGACCAGTGTTTTTCAACCCAGGCTGTTCCTTGAGATCACCTGAAGAAACAAAGTTCTTGTGTTCAGGGTTTACCACACTGAAGTAAATAATCCAGAAATTGGGGGTAACAGGTTCAGGCAGCACTAGATTCAAAAGCTTCCTGTTCATTCTAAAGTACAATAAAATATGAGAGCCATTGTTATGAAAATACAAAGGCTGACCTTTGTATTAAGTGTGAAAATCACTTAATAACCTAGTGCTGAACATTCAAGAGAGAGTTGTTAGATGTCACTTTATTAGTATCAAGGTACGCAAGAGCAATCCCAAAGACTATGTAAATAGTTAAATAGTAGCTTAAAAATTGCCCAACAGCCAGGAGGGAGAGGACGCTTTCTCTACTTCCTGCGCGTCTCTCCACACTAAGGGAAAAGGCAGCAGAATGGCTTTTTACTGAATTTCAAGGGCAACACCAGGTTTTGACAAGAGTGGCATTATGAGACACATAATGCAACAAGGAGTAAAATTTGAATTCATCCCTAAAATTTTTACGAGAAGGGGAAATGGTGTAAACAAGCCATCTGTGTTGTGATGTGGAACACATTCCCTCGCGGTGGCCCTTGCGGGGTGCCTTTATTATCTTCAGAAAAAAGGATGCGAACTTGCTTTGGGACCAGAGGCAGCAGGATTTCTGAGCAACTTGTCTCCTAAATATGCACAAAATCATTCCTACAAGGAGACAAGATATTCAAAAGTCAGGCAATGGATGAATTAGTATAAATCTAAGAATTAAATAAAATACAGTATTGGCAAAGCACAGCTTAGATGCTGCTCTACATAAACACAAAAACGAGCTGTTATATTTAGAAGCGAACACATTCAAATGCAGTTTGTCCTTTTTCTATCTATAGTATGAATCCTTCTGATCATGCACTGTACATTTGATGGAAGCATGTGGCTGTGGCAAATGTCCCTCAGGAACAGATCCAAATCAGAAGTTCAATTTGCTTCAAGCTCTTTCAAATGTCCCAGGGGTACAAAGTAGATTGAGTTCCCCCAAATTCTTACATTATCTTGCAATGTGCTGAAATATACAAGAGAGAGGACCCAAAAAACAAAACAAAACAAAACAAAACAAAGGGCAAGTTGTCTTGTTGAAGCATTTTATCATGATTTCAATGAGACAAATTGTTAATAAATCATTTTTAAAAACTACCTGCTCCTTCTGCTAGACCTACAGTCAGATCTTGTTCTTTTACTCCTTTTCTTTATATTTCTTTTCAGTCTCTGAAGTACCTGCTGTCCCTGATTTTTGGGGTCCAACTGGCCTGGTGCATTAATTCCATTTACCATTATAGTCATAGTAGCAGCAGGAAACTGAGTGTTCTGGCTGTGCCTAGATGTCCCCCCAAAGCCTCACGCGGTCATAGGGCTTTTTCAGAGATGGCTCTTTTTCAGAGGTGAATCTTGAATGTGTGCTGCTGGGATTAAGGGTGTGTGATTAGTAAATCAGTCCACTGATTGGTTTGGCATAGTTCTGGCTGGGATTAAGGGTATGAATGCTACGCTCGCTGTAGGGCAGGTAGCCTGCATACGATATAAGGAACAGAAAGAGTCTCGTCTCCTCCCTTATTGCTTTTGCTGTCTTCTGCCACCCTAAATGAATGCCCCTCTGCCAAGCCACCCTGCCTTTTGATGCAGCTGATTAAGGACTGAGACCTGTACAAATTGAGATAAATAATCCTTTCCTCACTTAATGTTGGGCATGGGGTATTTTGTTTTAGAAATGAAAAGTAACTAAGACACTGAGTGACCTCATGCATGCTTAGCTCTGTCTTCAGTACACTAAAAATAACATCATCTTCAGCAGTTAGCTCCGACTGATTTTGATGATGGTGAAATTGTGGCATTTTAAAATTGAATACTATCAAGTAATAAAAAATACATACTCAAAATAGACAAATCTCAAAGGTGTGTATTATGGTAAGTGAAATAAGTCAGACACAAAAGGATGTTTAGTATATGACTCTATTTTCATGACAGTCTGGAAATGACAGAGCTGCAGGGATAGGAAAGAGACTGGTGATGTCAGGGTGCAGTGACTGGGGCCCAGCGTTAGGTTGACTGGCTTTGGGATCTGCCCAGGCATTTGGGAGCACACGGCTGGGTGGGTCCGGATGGGTCATGGAGGCATGACCTTGGGGTCTAGGCCTGGTCCCTGGCCCATTCCTCTCTGGATTTGTTCTTTTGCTCTGCATACAACAAACTACCAAGTCCTGCTTTGCCTGACTGTTCCACTATGATGTTCCTGTTCTGGAGCCAGCTCACCATGGACTGAATTCCCTGGACCATGAGCCAATTTAAAGCGCTGATCCTTTATGTTGTGGGTGTCAGCCTTCTGAATGGTGGAATGTCATGTAGGCACTGACGTGCTGAGTACTTGTCTTTTTCATTTCTTTTTTGGCTAACTTGTCAGTGTATTCTTTTGCTACAAATTATATTTATTTTGTGAGATTTCTCATGAAAAGAGTATGACTGTATTACTGATAGATAAATTTGAGGGCACTAACATCTTGACAGTATTAAGTCTTTCCAGTAACATTTTGTTTCTATATTTATTTCTGTCTTATTTGTGTTCCTCAGCAAAGTTGTTTGAATTTCTTCATGTAAGTTTTGTTCATTATTTGGCAACATATCCTAACATTTCATGTATTTTGCCACTATTTTAAATTGAATAGCCAGGGATTTAGCTTAGTAGTTGGGGATTTAGCTCAGTATTGCTGGGGATTTAGCTCAGTGGCCTAAGCACCTGCCTAGCAGGCACAATGTTGTGAGTTTGATCTCCAGTACCAAAAATAAATAAATAAATAAATAAAATAAATAATTTGAATAATTCCACAGTATATCTTGACTCTATTATTGCCACCATGTAAGAAAGGAATTCTCCTTACTAATTTAATAATCTTTTAGTTTAGTCTACTAGCTTTACTAATTACACAAATACACAATTTAAAATACAACAATTTTATCTATTTCTAAGGAAGTTGCCTCATTACTTATTCTAGCTTTATTGATTAGACAGGAACTTCCAGAGCAGGCTAAATGTCAGGGGTGTAGAATCTGACTTTGTCTCAGGGTGGGTTTTTAACAGCAGTGCCTCCAGTCATGGTACATTAACACATTAAGCATTAAGAGATTTTCTTTAATTTAAAGAATTATCCGATTCAATTTTTTTTTTTGTCTAATGAAGTTCATTTTTTAACAGCAGACTTTGTAACTTTTGAAATATATATTCTTTCTTTTTTCCCTTTCATGTGATGAAATAAAGATTTGTGATGTGTGTAAGGAAGGAGGCAGAGAAAGTTATGTAGTCTCATCAGTATATTATTTATTTTCCAAACTCCAGAGCACATGAGATTACATAAGGGAGCAAAAGTCATTAGAACTTAAAAATATTCACTAGAAAATTGAAAACTTTAAAACTTCTTCCGTTTCTTGTGAACATAACATTACAGAGTCATTTGCAGATTTTATGCAGCATCTGACAGTGCAAATCAATTAGAAAAGAAAAGAGCAAATGATATTTTATCATATATATACACATGATTTCGGAAAGTTAAAAATTACTGAACAGCTGTTGGAAATACACTGGAATCTACTGATCCGTGAGGGTCTGAGAGACTTAAACTGGTCAATATTCCATGTCTTCATGAAAGGGGGCTTGGAGTCCGTGGACCCGAGGGCCCTGGGAAAATGAAGGGAGTTGGGCAGGGACGCCCTCAGAAGGCCCGCTTTATACACACAAAATTCTGACCTTACAGTTTTACTGGAGAAGTAGTTTTAAAAATGTTTTTCTAGTTTTGATTTATTTTTATTTTATTTTAGAAGTTAGCTCATAGTTTCAATTCCAACTTGTATTTTGTTAGACAAAAATAAGGACATTACATAATTTTTACTTTTAGGTTACCTACCAATAATTTTTTAAAAAGTATTGTAAAAGTACGGTTCCTATTTTAAATGAATTTATTTCTAAAGATCAGTTTCTAGTTTCCTATGATAATGAACACAAATTAACATTCTAATACTGAACAATTACACATGACTGGAATGAATCTTTCACTTGACACACTACTCTTGTAATACTGCTTAGAATACCAGTTGCTGGAATTCCATTCCAAAGTTATTTTTGTGTTACATATTGCTTTTAGAATTTAAAAGTGCATTAAGAAAACTTTTTTAAAAGATATGCTAATATTTTATGTAGAATAATAGATTTTTTTCATTTAAAAATGAGGTTGGTCTGTGGTTCATGTTTGTGTAGTGTCTGTGCCAGGTTTTGGTATCGAGATTAAACTAGATTTGTCAATGGAGAAGCTGCAATCTTCTGGATATCTGAATACTAAAAAACTTATCTTTGTGAATGAGAACTTGAAATAGTTTCTTCATAAAAATTCCTAGAACTGAGAGTTTGTTTTTCACAGTAAGCTTCTGACAATGTAACTTTTCAAAGAGTATTTGAACACTTGCTTTTCTTTCCTTAAATACACTGAAAATTCCTATTGTATTTATCTTTATGGACAAGGATAAAATTCTATTAAACTTCAAAAAAATACACATTTGTGGGAAATTGTGTGTAATTGTACTTTATATAATTTCTTATGACTATACATATTGATCTTTTTCCTCGTGCTTATATCAGCTATGGAATACATTAAGTGTATAGTTTTGTATGTTCTGCTTCATTCAAAAACATTCCTTCCTTCCAAGCGTATATTCCTTCAAAAATACTTTTTACCATTTGTATTCAGACTTGTGTTTCATTTACAACTATTTTGACTTATTTCTCTGCTTAGTTGATTTTAATGTTCATAGGATCTCTTACAAACACTATATTCTCAAATATTCCTTTACTTTTGTCTATTGAAATTGATCATCAGATTTTTTAATCAGATGACTATTAAATTTTAAGCCTTTAATGCTATCTTTGTTTTCCCTCACAGATTAAATAGATTTCTATTCAGATTAAATATAAATGTATGAAGTCATTTCCTTTGGGGGTCACTTTTTTCACCCCCAAAATCTGTTTTCTATCGAGTGCTACAGAGCCTCCCGAGAGTACCCTGACTTTACTTACTTTGTAGGTAAACATTTTATGTTTCAGCCTGCTTCCTGGATGCCTACACTGTCTTTTCACTAATTCCATTTTTACAAAGGCGAGGGCACCACGCTGGCATCACAGTGGAAGAGCGAGGTATCAGCTCAGGGTCACTCCCAGCGTTTCTAGGTGCAGTCACTCATTCAGGAAGAGTGCCGAGGAGGGCTCGCTGTCCCCAAAGGCGCCCATTTCCCTGCGCTGCCCGCACTGTAAGCAGCTGGTGCCTGTCATCGTTCCTTTCATTCCTTCGCGCCACTCTGTGTTTCTCCAGTCTGCACCAGGGCCGCAGAGGACCCTGGCTGGGGGGCAGTAGGAGCCCCGGGCCCTGCTGTCTGCCCCCGGGCCCCCGCGTGACTGCTCAGCAATGCACATTTTCTGATGCACTTGTCCCGCTAGGCTGCAGACAACAGAACCCGCCCAAGCAAGTTTCTGAGTCCCAGGAGAGGACTGTGGTGCAGACCTGCTGTGGTCCCCTTCTCCTGGCCTTCTCCACCCAGGTCTGCACCCCGGAGATGGAGCCGCCTCTCTCCTCACCCGCACTGTCCTCTCCTCTCCTGACCACAGGCTGCACACGGCCTCCATCTGTACTCTGCCTGTTGGAGGCCACGCGACTTAACGTCCTGCCCGGCTGTGTCTCCAGTGCTTCTGAAGTCCAGCTGCAGCTACCAATCAGTGGTTTTACTCTGAGTTTTCACAGGAATTTCAAACTCCTTACCACAGATGTGGCCGGTCCCGTCCCTCACTTCCCTCGCCACTCGTGGGATCCGCATTCGCCCGCCGTCTGGGACTGAACGGCATCACCACCGCTCTGGGGAGAAATCTCAGCTGCCCGCTTCATTCACCCACCCTCCTCCTCCCGGTCCGCGGCCTTGGTGCCGGTGACCCCTCAACAGACGCCACCCGCTCTTCCCCATCCCGGTATTTTCATCAGGCAGCGCTTGAGCCCTGATTACACCCGATTGTGACAACTCCTCCTTCTAGGGTCACTCTGATCCTCCCTTTGCACCAGGACGACGGTTCCGGGTCTGCAGGGATCACGCCGCGCTGCTGGAGGAGCACCCGAGGCCACTGCGGTCTCTGCTCCTTCACGAGACTCCAGAGGCTCCTGGGATTGTGGCCACTTACCTTTCCACCCTCACCCTGGTCACTTCCAGCAGTGTCTGCCCACTCACACTCCACACAACCTCCTGGCATTTCATGCTTTCGGCCTCCAGTTACTGCCTTCTTGGACATCGATTCTCTTTTGCCATTTTCCAAAAGGATCCCAGCTTAGTCGTTAGCTTTAATAAGCTGCCACTTTACCTAGAACTGCATCTTTGGTTGGATCATCAAACCTAGCCAGATGCATCCTAACGCAGAACGTGTAGCTTGACCCTTTGCCCAGCCCACTGTCCATGTGGAGGACAGCTCTGTGCCCACGCCTGGGGAAAAGCAGCCCCATGTCACGGGTCCCAGCACAACGCTGGATCTGGGACACTTGCGTGGTTCTTACTAACCGAGATGGAACCCTCTACTGTCCTCCTTGCCTGGTTTTCTGAGACTGAACCAGTGAAATGAAAAATCCTAGGAGTGACAGCCGGCCTCCTCCTCCGATGGAACCTGGTTTGTGATGGCCACATCTCTCAACAGGCCAACTTCCTCAGTTTCCCTTTCATCCCCTTGCTTCTTTGTAGTTCTTATCTCTTGAAGGATTTGGAAAAAATTGGGTGAGAATTGTGAGGAAGATACTGGGGAGCTGGCAGCCGCAACTTCCGCATGTTTGGAAATATCTATAGAATTTTTAGCACAAGAAATAAGCACACAGTTGTGTGACTCAAGAAGCCAGATGATTGGTGGTGGTGCCTGCTGGGAGTAGATGGTTCTCTGCCCTTCTTTCTAGGTAAATTCTGTTCTTAAAGTGAAGTTTAAATGTTACACAACTCAGTACGGCTCATCCTCCCTTCTCAATTCAGAGCTTCAGTGCTGTGTTTAGTAGGAATCTATACCTGATCCTGGCCATCGGTCACCTGCCAGCCTGTGTTTTTGGTGTTGTGGTAATTTGTCTTTTCAGGTCTCTTCTTTATGATTTAATGTTGAAGTTGGTGGTTCCTGCGCAGAGTTCTTTTAAGTTAAAAGACTGCTCTTCTCCCCCGGGGTGTCAAGACAGTGCCTTGCCTTAGCACACCGGCAGATGAGAAATGTTAAGAAGAAAGTGAACAATTCTTCTCCATGCAGGTTACTGCCCTGTCTTCCCCATCCATCTTCATGGGTCGCTGGCTACCTGAGCTGGCTCCTCAGTCAGCTCACCGCTCTGCAGGACACTAAGGTGTCTTCCCTCACTGAGCGCCTGACACAGGGGCAGAAACAGGAACAGCAACTCACCCTGAATCTTCTACAAGCCAGGCAGCGGCAGGATAACTGAAATCTTATTTTCTGATGGGAACAGATACCTACGAGAGTTTGCTTTGCTTTTCCTGCCTGCCATGTTTGTCTCAATGCACCGCCCACAAACTGCGTACATGTCTTAAATACATATCACACCCTAGAACTCCTCTGACCAAGAAACCTGCTTTCCAATAAAAGAGTAAGAGAAGATCTATGAAGACCTATGGGATTTCCTGAACTTATGTACCTCTTCTTCCAAAACAGGGAACATTACTGATTAGTAGAATGGCATCTCAAAACTCTGGGTAAGTGCCACCTCACTCTGCCAAGCCGAAACACTATCCCGCAGGACGCTGAGCAGCCTCTGGACAAACACAAGCACAGAACTAAGCCAAGTTGCTGCTTCTCCCCAAACTTCAAAGGAATGGCAGTAAGGTGGCATCTCTCATAATTAAAATTTATTAGCCATTGGCAAAATATTTCTATTTTTTAATTTTGGGCTCTGCAGTTTAGATTTTAGAATGTACAGGAGTAGCGCTTCCAACAAGAGACATAAAAACGGCCCCAGTGCATTGGAAATAAATACTTCTGCTAAGTCTTTTTGGGATCCTCATGTCAGGAAAAATACAGAAAAAACATGTACTAAAAACAAACACACAGCAACAGCAAAACAGGTCAGCTCAAAGGAGGCTTCTTTGTACAACCAGGCCCAGTGGTTAAATGTAATAGAACCTGTATCAATAGAAACATCAAGATACAGATTCCTCAAGAATGAAAGTTGAGGTTATTCCACTAAACAAACAAGTCCAACCTGCTGGGAGGCGGAGGAAGGAGAAAGTCACAAATACTGTCACGACAGCTGGTGAAACCAGTACCATCACTGTCGTCTCTTCCTCCTCCTTCCTGCATCATGTGGCTGTTTTACCTTTTTCTCTGCATTCTTCTTCTTACCTCTAATATTGAATTTCACAGGAGTTCGTAACAAAGAACTCTACACCTTAGCACCATGGGAACCAGAATACACGCCAAGGATTCAACGGCCCCCACCCCCAGTCCTGGGCTCGGGCTCAGGGTGTTATCTGAGGACATTCTGGTTTGTCTTTCTGAAACCATAGGTAGCTGTTTTTAATTACCTGAAAGAGTAGGAGCCTTACAGGTTTTAGAACTTAAGTATTAGAAGAAGGCTGTGTGTAAATATTATAGCACTGCAGGAGTGAGCCTTAGGGGACTTGGTCCAACTTTGGCAACCCAGAAATTATACACATTCCTCTCTGAGGAAATGCCGGAACCAGGAGGAGGAAGCGCTCTGCATTCCGCTGTGCAGCTGAAGCACATTTCTGTGAGCTGGGCAGCGCCTGCACCCTGACCCTCTCGGGACGACCAGAGAGCATGTGGCCATGGTGGCCGTGAGCCAGGGAGCAGGCGCCTGCAGTAATGTTACGGCGAGCGGTCGCTGCACCGCCATGTCCACACCCCCTGGACTCGGGTGGCTAGGACTGTGTTCCTGCTGCCTGGCCTCTTGGGCTCCTCAGGTTTTCTGAGGCTGAGTCTCCAACCTTTTGGTGATGGGGAAACTACCAAACCTCCTCCCAGTCAGTTCTGTGTCCCGTGTGGAGAAGGCCGAGGGGCCTCTCTGCCTGCTGCTGAGAGCACAGATGGGTCCAGGTCCTCAGCACAGTGCCCAGGGAGGAGGCGAGGAGGGCTACAGCTGCAGCTGCAGAGTGACAGGAGCCACAGGGGCACAGCTCTGTCTGCCCAGCACGGGCGGGAGAAGGCCTGGCCCGGGAAGCACGGCAGGTCCCAGTCTTTCACATACCGCAGAAGCTGTATCTCAGTTCTCTCAGCTGGAGCTCTTTGTAAGGCCTTTGACACTGGGAGAATTAGCATTAGCTTCACCTTGGTGGAGAAACCATAGAAATGAGAGTTACCAGACAGGACCCACTTATGAAAGAACTTACGAGACAGTAGATGGTTGCAGCTCTGACACTCAAAAAGTAGTCTTGGCTTATTTTTCCCATAAAAACAAAAGCTGATAAATAATCAGACAACCAGACAATTTATTTCCCATAAATGTAAGACTCTAAATGAAGCAGGGATATAGTATTTCAGAAGTAATCTGAATTTTTGTCTAAAGCAAATCATCATTCCTCAGTCCTAGAAATATTCAGCAAACTTCCAGAAGAAGAGGACAATGAAGGAAATTTCTTGATCATGTATTTATTTGCTCTAGAGACAGGAAATTGTGAGAATCTAAGCTGAATTTTTAAAGATAATGCAAAAAACTCCTCATGCAATTTTAATAGTTATAATTAGCCACTTAGAAAACTTCATCTCCCAACTCATCTGAGGGACAGATTTCAAAAGGACAATTAAGTATTTTTTTTAATCTCTTAGCCTAAAATATGGAGTTCAGCAAGTTTCTAATTCTCAGGGGAACTTCATTTTGTTCCTTTTTTATAAGTGTGCACCATATAATCACATTCCCTCCACAGAAAGGTTAGCATTTTGATATTTTATAAACAAAAATCATCCTGAATATTTTACACCTTTGTCTTCTTCTTAAATATTTATAATGCAGTACGCAGAATAAAATGTGAATAAGTGAAATCAGACTATTCACAGTATGGGGCTATCTGGGTCCATTTGTTGATGCTTTTCAAGAAATTTAAGTGCAAACATCCTCTTCACTCCAGCGCAAGGACTGCGTGCTGAGAGTCCCCGCTTCAGCCCGGCTGTGACGAGGCAGCTGGCAGGGTCGGTGCGCTCCCATCTCGCGGTGCCTGCGCAGGGCTCGGCTGACCAGGCGAGGGGAGCAGACGAAGGAAGAGCCTGGGAAAGGAACTCTGCTATTAGGATTTGCAAAAAAACTCCGAGTGATACTGGACCCATGAAACAAGGAGCCTTCGGCTTCAGAAACACCCAGCACGGCCTTGTCAGAGTGATATGCGGAAATGAAACACCCAACCTAGTAGATGCCCGTATAAGTTTGTGTTCTCTAAAATCCAAGAGTGAATTTTAGGAACAATGGAGGTTAAGAGCAGAATATATTTATTGAGAGAAAGAAAGCTTCTGTCTTGAGAGAGAGACAGAAGGGGTCCCGAGTGGGTTGCCAAAGACTGTCTTTTCTAGGGACTTTTACAGAGCAAAACCACCAAGTGAGGTGGGTCCGTGGTGGGGAAAAATGTGAACTGGCAAGGTGGGCATGAAGTGGGACAGAACTATGGTCAACTAGTAAGATTAATTGCTCAGGAAAAATTGACCAAATCAGGGATAAATGGGGAAGTGAGTCACCTGGCAAGCAGGCATGCTTACAGAACAGTGATCTTCCCCTAGAGGGTTGGGATGGTGACTCCTGGCTTCCTCAGGGTGACTGAGGCCTATCAACCCTTAGGATGTGGGTGTATTTGTTTGATCTTTTGTCTTGAGACCTGGCCCACAGTGGGAGGTGTCTGGTCTTCTGCACTGGCTCCTTTGATGACCCAGCCCTGTTCGATTGCCTAGAATATTTCAAACTCAGCTGCCTGTAGCTAGAGGAGAGGCGGTGAGATCCCAGGGCTGGTGTGAAGCGAAGTTGCCAGCTTGGAACCCACTGCCCGGGCTTCACTTGCAGGGGTCCTTTACATAGACTGACCAGGAATTAAAATGAAGTCAGTTAGAAAGGGGTGCTAGCATTTTAAGACCCATAGCTCGTGCTCTGAGGAGCTGGGATGTGTCTCCCGAAAAGTCCTAACTCCAGTGCCACCCGACTGTGGCCTTGTTAGGACGTAGGAATGTTGCGGATGGCATCAGTGAAACTCGGCTTGCTTCAGAGTGGGGCCTCCATTCCTGCACCACTGCTGTCCTCACCAAAGGGGGATTTTCATGTAGACACCAGAGCAGAACATGGAACACGCAACGCCCAGGGCAGCGATCTGCGAGCGGGGCAGAGATGTCCAGAAGGTGAGGATGCCCAGTGGGGGATCCGGCATGGGACGAGTTAGCCCATGCTCGGAGCAGGCAGCAAGCCTTCAAAACTGTCAAAAACTAAGTTCCTGTAGTGGAAGTCACCGAGTTATATCACTCAGCCACACAGCTCGAGGGACCCCTGCGCGACTTGTGTGAAAGTCCTGGGTTTTCAGTTTGCCTGGAAAGTAGCCAGTTTGTTAACACTGTGATGAGGCGAGCAGAGCAGTCTCCCGTGTCCATGGCGAGTTCCCAGGCTGAAGGATTCGATTCCAGGTCCCCTCCTCACGCCCGGCACCACCAACGAGAGCAGATCGGAAGTGCAGGAGAGCCCGGCGAGACCTGGGGGACAATGCAATTGCTTGTGATTTTTACAAGTAAACATAGTAGGAAGTATGTAACTGTTAGAAAAAACAAAACAAAACAAAACGAAACAAAGCAAAATGAAACAACGAAGAGAAAGAAAATAAAACTAAGAAGGCTGCCCAGAAGATATTTGTATGATCTCTGATTTTAGTGAATTCTTAAAAGATAAAAGAAAAAAAAACCCAAAATCAGAGACAAATACATCAAAGTTCAACTTTGATGACGATGGCAGGGGCCCCTCAGACGACTGACTACACAAGAGGAAGACAAATGGGGTCTTCCTGCTTGTGGGGGTCACCGAAGCTGAGAGAAAGCGCCTCGAAAGGCCGAGTGGCCTCAGAGGAAAGAGAAGACGCGAGCCCAGGGGCGCCGGCTCAGCGGGACGCTCCTCACTCAAAGTCCACTTGGAGCAGCTGGAGCCAGGAAGTCCAGAGAAACTGCACCTGCAAACTCTCAGGAGCACGGGTCACAGGCCATCCTGATGACACGGAGGGACAGAGGGAGAGGGAGGGGAGGCCAGGGAGGACCCGGAAGACTGGAAAAGGACGAGGTGATTACTGTGCCCAAGACAGAACCGTGGTGATCCTCAGAAACTGCAGACCGGTATGCCAGGTAGTGATCCTGCTAGAAAGCTGGAAAACATTAGTCGCTGTTATGGTTTGTGCCCAGGTGTCCTCCCAAAGCCTCTTCGGAGGTGGCCAAATCCAGGGCGTGTGTCTGATTCACAGCGATACGGGGTGAAGGGTGGGTGACGCGGATCAGTCCACTGATTGGATCGGCAGCGCCCTGCCCCGGTCGCTGGGATACAGGGAGCTCTGTCACTCTCCCTGCTGCTCTGGCTCTCCTCCGCCACTGTGAGCTGTTGCCATGTGTTGCTCTGCCTTGGAGCCAGCTGGTTATAGACTGAAATCTCTACAAACTGTGAGCTAAATAAACCTTCCCACCCTTAACTTGTTCCTGTTGGGTATTTTGTCTCAGCAGCAAGAAAAGTAGCTAAAACGAAATTTGGTATCCAAGAAGTGGGGTCATTGCTATGACTGTGCCTGACCCTGAGGCTCAGCACAGCCTTGAGGAGACCCAATCACATCGGCTCCTTCCTGCCTGGTGCTGCGTGGAGTCTGGACACAGAAGCCGGCTCCAGTCGCCTCGAGTGACGCCCAGCCGGCTGAGGCTGGGGTCCCAGAGGATTGAGTCCCCAGCCCCTAGAAGAGCGTCTGGCTTGTGTGGGGAGAGAAGCGGGTGGAGACGCAAGACAAGAGGAGCTGGAAAGGAAGCTGCGAAAGTGAGGTGCTCGGCAGAATGGAGCTAACACAGCTCAGCACCCCGAAACTGTGGTGAAGAGAGGTTGCCAGGAGTGAGAGACTGGCCCATCAGGTTAAAGGAAGATGAGAAAGGGCCACTGAATTTTGTATTCAGCCACTCAGCTTCTGAGCTACAAACGAAATTGCCCTCAGATAGGATAAAAACTTAATTGCAAAACATGTCATCGAGCAGTGCCCATAGGCAAGTCGCTGCCTGCCTGCGGGGTGGAAGAGTCTCCCCGTGTGAGGAGTAAGGGGGAAGCAGCAGCCGCAGTGGTGTCAAGCGGGAGCCCCGCGGCAACAGGAAAGGATAACAGTGTACCTGACAGTACTGACCGAGTCCCGAGTGACTGGCATCAAAGGGCGCGCCCTGTCAGGAGGGGATCGGAGCTGCAGTAACCTGGGAAGATGCTTCAGGAGAGACAATTAACTTCCATCAATCAGCCAGAGACAGGATTACTAAAGCGAGTGTAAGGGAAATATTAATAACTAAATAGCACTCGACATCAACACAATCCTACCTTCTGCAGTTAGCATTTGAAAGAAAAACATTCCGATTCCTAATCTATTGGGGAATATTAACATAATGTGGCTTTGAAAATTTTCAAAAGACCTCATAATTAATTTAATCACCATTTTGCATAACATTCCCACTTGTAATCTGCATTTTTGCTTTTAAAACTCTTACGATATAACTGTCATTCTGATCTAATGAAATGCCTCTTGCTTAGGAGGAGAGGAAATTTTCAAATGTTGAGGCTGCACAGAGATGAAGAATGAAACATGTGTCTGCCGCTGCAATTTCCCCTCGGTAGACTAATTGTAGAGGCCTGTGGGTACGGATTGATGGTGCTGAGTAGTCCGCCTTTACTGCCGTCGCTTGCAGGGCAATTTGCATAGCATGGCTCATAGTGTTTTATGATTTTTCTTTTAAAAATAATTCTACTTGTTAGTCACTAAATCTGTTTAACTCTCCTGGTGCTGGACGGCATCTAGGCTGCGTCTGCAGAGCAAGAACCCGGATCTCTCATTGCCAGGCACCCGCCAAGGGGCAGCAGGGGCAGGAACAGGGCGAGGCCCCGGGCCCGCGCGGCTCTCAGGCCTGCTCTGCTCTGCTCTGGGAAGAGTGCGGCGGCGGCGGGCTCTCTGGCACGTGTGTTACCACCGCCGGTGACAGGCAGCAGCAGGGCCAGGGTAGGGGCTGCCCAGCGGTTAGGTGAGAGATTACTTCTGGTGATGTTTCAGGAAGACACTGGATTTTGAACAGGCAGACGAGGTAAGAAGGTCACTCTCACCAATTACAGTGGCCATGATCCAATCTACTGAGGGCCTGAGAGAGACAAAGAGGTGGGGAAAAGGCTCACACCCGTCTTCCCTGTGCTGCGGGAGCTTTGTCCTCTCCTGCTCTCGGACCTCAGAGTTCCGGCCCCTCCTCCAGGCGCTCTCAGCCTGGGACTCACTGGTTCTCAGGTACTCACGCCTGGCCTAGGGCTGCTCCCCGGACATCCAGCGTGCAGATGGCAGGCGGGGGAGCGTCTCAGCCTCCGCCAGAAGAAAGCAAAACTAGGCAAAAGAGGAAGGAAGGATACATACAGCAGAGTCAAAAAGGAGTCCTAAGAGGGCTGGTGTGTGGGAGGTGGCCCACGCTGACGGGGCGGGCCCAGCTTCTAACCTCCGCATTGATCAGACTTCTGGAAGGTGAGACCTGGCGAGGGGTGTGACCCATGTGACGCAGCAGGCTGAAGCCACCCCTGCACGCGACTGGCAGCTGAGTACTGTCTGCCAGAGACCGCGCCAGCAGCTGGAAATGAGGAGTTTGCTCCCTGAAGAGGGATCTGAGTGTCACATCACTGGTGTCATAGCGTGGGACAACCCACTTCAGTTTTATGAGAAGGTTGTGGGGAATATTCTGCAGGACTCTGCTCTCCACTGCCCCAAATTTGTTATGTCATCAGCATCACAACACATTGCATTACTGTAAGTAACTTCAGGGGGGTGTTCAGAAATCCAACTCGTTTGTCTTACGCCAGAGGCTGCAAGAGAGAGGTCAGCTGACCCGAGTAGCGCTATTTGTATAAAAATACATGGACTTTTCTATCGCACATAAACACAAGTCTAAAGCACAGGGTTTACACAGTCATTCTGCACTGGAGATGATGTGCTTCAGGGGACTCCCTAGAAGTCAGGCTTCTCTGGTGCTAATACTCATTTCCTTGGGCTTCATGGGAAGGAAGTTTGTACTGTGGGAAACATGCTTCCCCTCTCCCATTTCATGAGTTCTTGCATTGTTAGTTAATAAAATCATGCTTTTAGAAAATTATTGAAGAAAATATTGGAAGGCTGGTTTTTAAATGTCACATCAGTCACGGAGGCATTGAGCCTATAATCTGAGATGGTGCACATCTCCCAGAATGTGTGCACCTGGGTCAAGGGGAAACAGCGACAGCCACACAGCTGATGGCGGAGGACGTGGCTCAGACTTAAACACAAACAAAGGGTAATCTGGCCTGGCACAGCCTGGCCACTGCAGCAGTGTATCTGAAGGTTATGTTTTATGTTTATTAGCTCCATCCAGATGGCGTTTTATGTCCTTAATAACTTTGTCCCTGACTAAGCCATGAACCTACCATTTGACAAACACAGTAGGAAATGTCTATCAGCAAAAAAGTCACTTTATAATCAGAAACATAACTGGAACCATTCGGAAAACACACGGAAAGAGGTTGGTTCCTTTTATGCCAGTGCCTATAGTTGTTTGTTGACAAATACAGTTTTCCCAAACTGAACCGAAATTCACAAACTCCTAAAATGTCTTTAAAAGGAATACTATTCATGGTAGTACTTTATGAGTTACAACTTTTATTGTTTGTAAGAGATCAAATTGCTTTGATGCTTGCTTATTCACCTTTATTTGTCCATAAAATTTTATATACAGCATGGATTAATATTCCAGTATTAAAATAGAAAGACTGAGCAGCAGGATGGCTGAGATCACCCGGTGAATTCCCTGTAATCCTGGTTTCTCCTGGGTCTTGAAGCTCAGAACTCTGTCTAGATCACAGGACACACAGTTTGATGCCACTCCTTTGGAACTCTGAAGTGTGTGCTAGTGTGTGTGGTGTGTGTCCAGTCGTCAGTTATGGTACTGACTCAATTCTTTAAAATTTCAACTTCCTTGAGCACAGCTAGTATGCTTTGTTTGTCTATAACTTCTACAGAGCACTAATTGTAGGAGCCCGGTATGTCTCTGTGAATTTTTTTGTAATACAATTCTGTGTAGAGCTTCTTAGTAAAAAAGGGAAGAAACTATTTTTAGCCTATCCAAAAAAATTCTTTATCACTATTTTGCATCTTTCTCAGTGAAAATGAAAAAAAATAGTATTAGTGTTTATCTAGTTTTAGTAAGTTTAACAATATTCAGTGTAGTGTCATTGCCATCTAGTTTTTACTTTCAAAGCCATTTTTTACCTTGCTTTTTCCTTCCTTTTCTCTTCCTCCCATCATTCATCTTCCCCCTACTCCCTTTTTTCTTTGGTAAATCATTTATGATTGAATGAATAGTAAAGTGCCTTCCATGTACTTAGATCCTATGTAGGCACACATTCATTTAAGAAAAAATGTCAGATCCAAATTTTTCTTGAAGCACTCTTTTTTTTCAAAAACACTTATTACAAATTCAGACATCTATGGTGTGTTGGACAGTATAATCCCATTTTCCTGCACTGTATCACATTTTTATTTCAGCCTTAGATTTTTCCCTTATATTTTCTGATTCTTGCATAAAGAATGAAACCTAATTAAATACTATGATCACAATTCACAGGTGCTAAATTTCAAATTTATTATATGATTTTTAAAAATTGTGCTGTAGTAATAAAACACTGTCTTTGAGATTTGTCTGTAGTTGTCAGTATTTTAGAAAACGGTGTCCACATCCTGACACCGAACCCAAAATAATTTTGAGGGGCAAATTATCCTCCTTGGAACAGAGCAGAGAGCTTCGCACATTCAATGGTCAATACTAACTTTCAAAGGAAGAGGTTCAACTCCAGGAGATAAATCAAATGCGAGAGAAGTTAAAACGTGGCTGTACAATTGTGAGAGTACGTTCAGAATCTCCTTCCTCAGAGGCTGTCGGGCGGGAAGCAGCAGTGTATCTTCCCTGCGACATCTGTCCCGTCACACCACAAAGGATTTTCTCCTGTCCTGCTGCTCGGTTGCCTCCCACAGGATGCTACAACTGACTGGGGTTTAAGAACTTGTACTTAGCTTTTGTGAACGAAGTTTAGGAGACTAAACAACTTGAAAATCTTTGGTAAATGGTATAAATTTCTTTCTTTCAGACAACACTATAGGTTTATCAAAATGATGGTGGAATCAAAAGAACAATTTGACTTACTCACTGCAAACCAGGAAGACAGCATGGCAGAGGACAGATTTGAATTCACATATAACTCTGGCCTTGAGGTAAATGACTTAACCCTTGGCACCTCCACGTTCACAGCTGTAGAAACGAAACGTAATCCTGCAGGGCAGAAAGTGTGGAGACAATCAAGGGAGATCCGATCTGTCACTCTCCTGCTCAGCGTGGGGCATGGAGTTTTCCTTTCTTGGAAAGTGAAGCGGTCTTCCTTCACATGGTACCTACTTCACTGAGCCGGTGGGAAGGGCAGGTACTGGATTTACCAAGTCATGCCAGCTCCAGAGTCACACGTGAAGAAAAAACGCACAGAACACACACAGACAAGTAACGCACTGACCCACATTTGCAAAGGAACAAGACTGACATTCACAAAAGAAGCGCCAAGAAAACTGCAATAGCCCCCACTTACAGGAACCACAGGACCACCTGGACCTGTTCAACACAGCACCCTGCATTGTGTGCTAGCTCACTACCTAACGATTTTGAAATTTGTGTTTAGGGGAGTATTAAAACCGAGCAAATAAAAATTGATGGGGCGTGAGCTCACTACAAAGTCTCTGCAGAAATGCTTGTTGGTTTGGAAGCTAGAAAGTCCCAGGGCAGGAGAGAAGTTGAGAATGGGCAAAGAGCTCTGCTTTTTATGGAATTTCTTCTAAGAAGCTGGAAAGATTTGGGCCTCCACTCTGCCCCTACCACAAACAACAATGAAATGGTAGCTTAGCTAACATTCACCTTCTCACCTGAGAGGTGGAGACCATGGACTCCACTGGGCTTAGCTTGGAATCTTGCTTATTTTCTGAAAGACATTTTGGGAGATAGACACAGTTCTCAGAAACTGAGGGCTGGCTTTATACACATGCGCACACACACACACACACACTAAGTAAAAAAGATGTATTCTTCTGTAGCCAAGAAAGTGCTCAAGTCCTGACTCAGGAAAAAAGTAAACAGATCCGAGAATGTGTTTGGGTAATAAAGGATTTGAACACTAACGAATTTTGGGCCAGGAAGCATGGAGCTGCGCTCTTACAGAGAAAGCGGCAGCAGAACAACCTAAGGATCTGACGCAGCGTACAGAAAGACTTCTTTTGGTGCTCGTGGACCCAAACGGGAGGGAGGCCGTGACAGCATAGGCCATCCACACTGTCCTTTAAGATAAAGCCGCGGCAACTCAGAAAGCACCCCTCTTTGCTGGGAAACGGAGAGACGGCCCTTTACTTCCTACCTCTGATTATCTTTTGTTGAAAGGGCTGGCAGGGGCAAGACTAACGATTAATCTCTTGACGCAATTTTAAAGTCCATTTTCCATTTGCTGTTGTAATACAGAATGATCTGATGGGCCACTGCCTTGTTATTTAGACATCCTGTGTGAGCCACTTCGTTTTCATTTCATTTTAATAAAGCCACTGTGAAAGCTGTTTCTCCCCAGAAACCGATTCTTGCTAGGTTTCCTCCCCCAGGTACCCCTGGTTTCCAGCAATTTCTGTTTTCAGATAAAAGGAAGATCAGTGTGGGTTTTTTTTTTTCCTGCATCATTTCAGTACATTACCTTAAAAAAAATTGATCTTATCTGTAATTGTATACTTTTCTGTTCAAACAGGGCATATATGGTCATTACTCAGCATGTCCAGTGAATTATAGCTTATTTGAGATTTATTTTAAATACAAAGATCACGAAGGAAAAACTGGTTAAAGCATTGCCAAGTGAACTAAACTTAGTGTGTATGGTATCTGGCTAAATATATGGTTTTCCTTAAGTAATAAGAGGGAACAGCTATTGAAACTGCAATCATCTTTCACAATAAATACTGTTTTTCTTGAAGGCTGCTATACAATAAAGTTAAAACAGTGCTTGAAGATTTTCGACTTATAATTAACACAAATATGCAGGAAAACATTCTTATGCTTACTTGAAAATATTCCCTTTGTTCATACTAAAACACAAAGTATATTTCTGTGCAGGATATTCATGCCGCTGGTAAGAGCATGCTGCTGGGTGTGGGATGAATATACTTTGGAACTTTTAAGTTAAATATTTACATTAAAATGTCACCGCTACAAATTTATCAAGCTCTCCAGGAATACTTAAATGCTTTTGATTTTTGAAGAACAAGACTATGAATATGAGATCACAAGTTTAACAAGTAGATATACTTCTATTATTTTAGAATTATGTAAAACTTTTTATAATGATATAACATGTATATAAAGCATAATATATAATATATTACTATAATGCATTTGGTATGATGTATAGCACAGAATGTAAATATATGGAATATAAAATATAATGCATAATGCTTGGTATCTCATACTATTGAGTATAATTTGTCACCTAATTAATATCATTTAATAATATTACCTTTAGGATATTTAGAAAAAGTGTGTCAATAGCACTAAACCGTGACAGCAGCCTATCTCTAACAGACTATCACTAGAGTAATTACATCAAAACTTACCATGCACTGCTGAACTCTAAAATGAAAAGTACCACTTGAGGGGTATCTTTCATTAAAGAAATAAAAAGTGCTTATCAACTGGCTTTAAGAGCCCTCAGCTTTGTGGAGTGCCAGGATCACTCCACTTTGTGTTAAACATCTAGGATAGTAGAAAGGCAAATAATCCAGTGCAATATTTACCCTTTTGTGTTTCATACAGAGTGAATGCCCTAAAATGATTGAACTTGCCAGGCTCATGTTACCTAGTACCGCTGATAGGGATTAGGAATGCATGAGATCTGAAGCCAAGTTTTCTCTCTATGAATATTTCTCCTCACTTTCAGAAATAATACAAAGTAAAAGTGACAGTGACATTGCTTCCAGAAGTGCCTGCCATCTAACACTTTTCCTCCTTTTGGGTTCCGAGGGCGGAAAGTGTGTCTGTCCCACACCGAGATGTGTTGCGCCATGTCCTTGAGAACCAAGTATGAACAAGCTGGACGATGTCACCGCACTCGACCTTTTGGCTCTGAATTGCAGACGGCTGACACGAGTTGAAAACTGTCCCTCTCCACCCGTGTCCGCGAGGCAGTGTGTGCCGTGTCATAGCCAGGAAGGTCATCTGCATCTCAGCCCTGCGGCGGGACGTGGCTGTCGGAGCCGCTGTCGGAGCCCCTCTCGGCTGCTGGGACCGCCTGCTTTGCTTGCTGTGGCTCACAGAGCACGGTACACAGTCGATCTATTTTTTGTCGAGATGGGCTGGGTTTTCACAGCTCTGCACACGACATCCAGTCACTCTTCTTGGCTCTTAATGCTTAGCATGGTGGAGTCTTGATTTTTGGCTGATTGCCTCCAATATGTTCAATTTTGGATGATTTTTAGAGTAGGTTTATGAAACGAGGCCCCAGAAATGTGCAAAATGTATAGGCTTCCTTAAAGGGCTTGCAGGGAGCACTTGGTCTGCTGCCACCAGCACCGTCTGGAAGCCACGGCATTATCTCAGGCGTCTGTGCCTGTGAACGCCGTGGGCACTGGACAGGGCATGGACGGGGGGTAACAGACCAGGGCCAGGACAGCAGCAGGGCTGCCGGTAGGAGGCGGAGTGAGGGCCGCGGCGGACAGACAGACCTGCGCTCTGCACGACGTGGTTTAACTCCTGGCACTGTTTGTTTATTTATTTGTTTGTTTACCTGGCACACGTCTCATTTTACAATTCAAAAATTTAATTGAGAAAGTAACATTTCCAATCCTATTGTGATTTTTAAAATCGCCTTCTGTCTGTCGCTCCTGTTCTCCCCACACTAGCGAGTCTCGCAGACGTGAACTCAGCCCACCGCAGGGTCTCTTCCAGCGCAAGCCAGCCAGCCAGCGAGCACACCCTGGCAGCTGCATTTCTAAGCCTTTCTGCTGCTCCCACACTGAGCCGTGCTTTTGCTTCCTGCCGTCCACGGCCCGGCCTCCCCGACCCAGGACTGTCCACTCGTCACCTGCGTCTCACTGATGCCATTTCGGGATCTGAGCTGCCCAGGGTGATGCTCCAGGAGATGCCCCAAATGAAGGCCTTCTAGAATTAATTCCACGCATGGGACAACTGGTACTGAGTCGTCACTGTCCTTGCCACCATGACACTTTAATTTAGTAGCAAATAATTTAGTCAAAGAGCAAAGATGATCAGGAGGTCTACCTGGTCAAAGTTTGATGTTTTCATTGTTTTAAAATATTTGAAACTATCACCACAACATAAAAACTGAAAGATGTGAGATAATAGATAGAAGTTCATTATTTATTACTGCATCTCTTTTGTTCTTATTTTTCTATTTTTTCAGATTTGTATTTGAATATATGCAAAGAAATTTTGCACACAAATTTAGTTTCTTTTTTTTCTTTTTCTTGAATTAGATGATGTTAATAAAAGATAAAGGTACAGTTCCAAGTAATGAGAAAATAACACTGGTACGTGTGACAGAAGTTATGTAAATTATGCACTCCCGGCTAATTATTTTTAATGAGTCTAAAGAAAATATTTTAATTTAAAAATAGATGGCAAAATTACAAAAAATATTGTAACTTGGGGGGAGTTAAGTGCTCAGCAGTTGATAAGAGAAAATAATAAAGCAGAGGTAGCATGGAAAGAGAAATAGAGGGAACCTGGGAGGCTCCAGCCTGGTCCTTAATTTCTTAAGCAATCCCCTCCTCTTGCATCGAAGGAATACAGGGTGGACCAACTCTCTGTGGTCTCCTCTAACTCTAAAGTCTGTATGAGAATTGGAGTTTCGCATCTGAAGGCTCTCTAGGCAGTGCCTTGATGTGCTACTGCCTGCCACAATGGTTCTATATAGATGTGTGTGTGCTTAAGACACTAAGTAAACAAGGAACAAAGGACTAAGAGGATGAACCTTGACCATCAGCTTTCAGCCTTTCATAATAGATCCACCAGCTTGGGAAATCCTCGCTAAACAGATTAAGTAAAATCCCAAAATGCCCAATTCCCGGGCACAATGAATTATGCTGACAATACACACACACACACACACACACACACACACCCTTCGTGGTGATTCATCAAGGGTTTTGGTCTCTTCCAAAGTCTCCCTGAAGAGTTGACAAGCAGGAATGCAGGCTGACTCGGGCATTTCATTAAAACCTGTGAAACTCACCAACTCCTCAGCCCAAGCGTTTGTCAGTCAGCGGTGACTGAGAAGCAGGCGCGCGCTGGTGGCGCATTACACATGCAGCCCGCCAATTAGCCGAGCTCCCCAGTCCACAAAGAGCTGAGAATAAGACGCGCGAAAAAGGGCCTCCTTGGATCATCTGGATAATTGACTTAGACTTCTAATTTGCAGTGCTATTCTAGAAATCATAGCAATAAACATTTTATCCGTGTTTACCAAATTGGTGCAGCACCAGGCTTCGTGCCCTGCAGTATTCTTACCCACCAGGTGTGCGCCGGGATTCAGAGCTGCGTGCCGGGTGCGTGCGCCGGGACTCACACTCACTGGGCCGCTACGGGGGAGGACGCGTGTCCGGGACCTTCTACAGGGCCCGTGTCGGGCACCACGTTCACAGTGATGAGGCAGATGGGCCGAGAGGGACCCCAGTCAGGACTGCCCTGCTCTCCCCACCTCCCCGGGCCAAGTCCAAAGCAGATAGACCAAGGCACAGGCGCTGGGGCTGCCCAGGGTGGGCCCCTGCACCGCACCGCTGGCGAGCAGCCTCGGGAATTACGTGGTACAGGCTGCAACACACGTGCCATGGAAAGGTCAGATTCAAACATGGTTCAAACCAAACCTAAGAGGCAATTTGGCTCCTGCTTTGGGCAATGCGACAGGGAGCACACAGGGCGAACCTCTGTCTCTGCACACCGTGCAGTGTCGGTCTCACCCGGTGCACCCTGGCCTCGTGGACCAGGAGCGGCTGAGAGCCACGTGCACCCAGCTTAAGTTGTTCTCACATCCTTCAAACCTGCTCCTGTCATGTGGAATTTCCACCAAACTCATGTGTCTAGTCGTCTTCCCAATTTTCAAATCCAGTGTCGATGACTAATCCCGTCCCCATCACGAGGAGCTTACAGGCTTGCTGGGGAGCTAGAAGACAGTCAAGGGGAAAAATCGAGCCAAACCAGCACCCTGGAAGGGACACAGCTGCAGTGACGGGGAGCAGAGGCAGGGCCTGGACTGTGCAGGGCACAAGGATTTGAGAGGGTTAGGGTTAGGGTTAGGGTTAGGGGTTAGGGTAAGGGTTAGGGTTAGGGTTAGGGTTAGGGTTAGGGTTAGGGTTAGGGTTAGGGTTAGGGTAGAAGAGGCCGAGTCCTCCAGGCAATGCTCCCCGGACTGGGTTTATTTGCCAACGGTTTTAATAGTGTCTGCTTAGAATGTTTAAATTTTTTGGTACAGACCCTGTGTATCAATAAGGCTGTCAGAAAGTTGCCACACACTTTCAGTTTTAAAACTCTTTAGAGTAAACCAAACTAACAATTTCTAACTTTTTAAATATTGTATTAGTAATGTATATGCATACAAATAATAGATAGAATATGTATATGTATTCTATTACATCGTAGGGTGACTGCATCTAAAAATAATGTATTGACTATTTCAAAATATTCAAAAAAGAAGACTTTCCACATTCTTGTCAAAGAGATATGATAAGTGTCAGAGGTGCTAGGTGTATTAACCGCTTTGACTTGATCATTGCACATTACACACTGTGTACATGGATTAAGACAGGCACTAAAATATGTGTATATAAGTATGCGAGCATGCATTTTAAGGTATTGCTAATTGGTTGAAAATTATATATATATACTATATATAAATTAAATTAATATATGCTTTACATTATATGTAACATATGTTCATAAATAAATATCTGCCCAGAATATAAACATATGCATGTCACATTTTGGAAAAGTGAAATATCTAGCTAAAAATTTAAGAGGGCTCACATAAAGGTCCTCTACCACACTTAATGTAAACAGTAAGTCCAAATACATTACTCTTGAAAGGAATTGAAACTTAAGCTTTTCATGCTGAGTATTAAAATAACTTAAAATAGATTTATTAGACTGACTTCTAAAACTTACAAGGGTCAGATGTCAAAGTGTATCACTTACTGAAATCTACACACAATCAAGAAAATAATTTAGATAAACCATAGATTTGAATTTTGATAGAATTACTTTCAAAGGGGAAGTCCAGAGTATTGGGAAAGAATTAAGTAAAAAGGGTCTAATCATTTATTCTTTAAAATAAAGAAGTATTTTCATTTATGTCTATTTACTTAGTAAAAAATTAGTTCTGTAAAGGAAAAGTGTAGTGCTAAAGTGTGGTGTTAAAAGGAATCCATTTCATTTCCCTGTGGGGTCTCGGAGACTTGGTCAAATGCTGCCTGAGGTTTCTTCAGGTGACTGCCTTGTCACGCAGTCCTCTCCCCGGGTAGCTCCAGACACCAGCAAATGAGCATGAGTGCTACTACCGATGTGTCATGAATACTTCTCACCAGATCTAGTACTGTAGTCAATTCATTTTAAAGGAGTTTCCATGTTTTTACTAATGAGCTAATAATTATCACTCACTTGCCAAAGAAAACGGTGAGGGCATGAAGACGGTGGCTGCCCCTGCGGATGGGCACAGCACCGATACCTCAGGAAAGGGTTACACGCTGTGAAAGAGAACAAGGTAAAGCTGTGCGATTTTTACATAGAAAAACAGTATAGGGTAAAAACATTGACATGTTCAGTTAAAAATAATCCTTCAAAAGGCCAAAGTTAACAGTTAAAACCATTTTTTATCTAGAAATTGGCAAAAGATTTATCTAAAATGTTTATATTTTTGCCACCCCATAAATCAAAATTAGTTTTCCATTAAAAAAGTTGGATCAGAGATGGTAATCTTCTTGCCAATTTTTAGCTAAATGCAAATGGAAACATCTGAGATTTTAAACTGAAAACTGAAGTTTATAGATGTATAGTAAAACTACTGCCTGGGAGTGTTACGTGGTGAGGTCTGAACGGCAGATGAGGCTATGAATTAACAGTCATTTCAGATATGTAAAGCATGTAATCTCCCTGCACTAAATCTATAGACACAAAACTAAGCCGACCTCGGTTATTAGTGTGTCTGCCTTATCTACCCCTTAATGTTGATGGAACAATGATGTAACTTGTCTTTAGTCTTCAAGTTTCAAATAAAACTCCTTCAGAATCACCAGATGACCCAGGTCTTCTTATGGACCTCACAGCACCATCTACTTTCCCTTGGCAGCAAATGAACTTATTTTTTAGCTTAAAATACTGAACTGACAAAGATCAAACAGAGTCGAGGTGTACAACATGACTCGATAGACACTGTAAGGTCTGCACAGCTCAGCCCACCCCCCACTGGCACGCAGACCTTAGTGTTCAGTGCAGGCCTGACTCTTGAGCATTTATTAAATCAATAAAATCTGACTGCCGTAGAGTAATTTCTAAAATAGTTCAGAATGTGACTACTGAATTTTAAACACACTACCAATATTAGGATTTCTAACTCTTGCTTTCCTCAAAAGTTCCAAACCAGCAAACCGTGCCCTGTTCTTCCCAACAGTGGCTTTGCTTCTCCCCGTGCCGCGGTTCTCCACCCTCTTTCCCTAGTCACAAGTATCACCCCGCTTTCCGTGGCCAGGAAGTGCTGAGGGTCTCACGGTTTCTCCCTGTCACGCTGCACAGTCACACTGTGACCTTGGCCCCATCACCAGAGTCCTCTCCTCACCTCCCCCTAACGCTAGTGAAGGGCTCAAAATTTCTGGAAGAGGAAGCAGCTCTGCTTCCCTAAAACAGTTTTGAAATTTGGGCCACCTAATAAAATACCAGGAAAACATTATATAGAAGCAGTTTTTATTTCTCATGAAGCTCTATACCATATATTTAAAATGAAATATCTTCAGCTCACAACCCCCCGAGCAAGACTCACTTACGTCTATGGAAGCTACGAATTACTCACAGGTTATAGGTACTCTAAGCTTTAAAACGTAGGTCTCAGAACTCTAAGACCATCCTCCCAGTTAAAACCAGGGAGCCCACAGCTGCAGTGTGTATTTACCTGGCAGGGCGTGACCAGACGGGGGCTGTGAAGACAGATCACCAGGCATGAGTGTCTTCATGATTGAACCATGTTTTATGAGGTGGAAAGTCAATGAACGTAGAAGAGATTATTGGCAACAGTGTAACAACGATGAGATTCTGCTCTCTTTACCCTGTGGACAAAAACAACACTAACATGGAAACCAAAATACAACTTTACCTTGGGCTATAAAGACAGAGCCAGCAATAGAAAAATTCATTCCTGTCGATCAATTTCATTTGCCCCACACAGGTTCACCATCATAAAAGAAATTACTTTTACCAAAAGACAAACTTTGAACAAATGAGCTCATTTCCATCATTTTGACAAGGTCTTAACCATCAGATATGCTAAAGTGTGTATCCCAAAGCTTCATTATAAAACCATTAAGCTGATTCCTTCATCAAAATATATATTTTTTTCTCTTTAAATTTTAAGGGAGAAGACAGGTGGTTAAAAACTAATACATTTTAAAAGAACTGGTGGTATCTAGCCAGCTCCCCCTTGTCACACAACTCTTTGAATGATTAGGGGTACTGACTGCCAAATGTGTTTAAAAACTCATTTGAAATGAAGAAAAGACTCAGAAATAAACAAAAAAGGGAGGGAAGAAGAGAACATTTTACTTTTACATTTTTTCTTGTTTTATTGTTAGGAAGAGAGATAAAACTGTTCTTTTATTAAAAAATGATAAAAATTGTGTTCCTGCAGGCTGAAAACTCACATCTCAGCTCTAAACTCTGAAAGGATTTTTATCTCTATTGACCCATGGCTTGAAATCCACAAGAGTATGGAGGAGGATTTAACTTGTATAGTGCTCTAGATCTGCTTCCTTATAGATTAAGACTTGCACCTAGATGTCTCAAAGCAAGAGCTTTGTAATTATGTAGGATTGCCCGAAACTCTCAAGAAAGCAATCTCGTATGTGTCTGCATATCTGAATGACATGCACGACTACGGATGTAGAGATGCACAATGTAAGTGCACCCACGCCAAGGTGTGCGCATACAACTACAAGAATTTTAGTACACAGAATACTGTGTACTAAAACACGTAGTTAAACAGTAACCCAGGTCCTGTCCTGTAGTGTAACTGTGCACAATTTCCTTTAGCCCAGAGGAAAGAAGATTGTTAAGACCAGTTGTAAAATCAGTTAAAGTGGACAGAATCCTGAGTTTCCCTACAGGGCAGAAGAAACACGGATGCCACAGGATGTACTTGAGTGCCTGCTGTTACTGCAAGCTTGGGGAGACCAGCAGCCATGGGCAGGGGTCAAGAACGTCATTAGTCCCTCCAGTGACAGGACCAGAATCTGTCATCACTGATTTGGCTTGTGGTACCTCTAAAAAAAAAAAAAGAAAAAGAAAAAAAAAAGAAAGAGCATGCTCTGCAGTTACCAATCTGCCTGGGCATGTACATAAAGAGAGCTGACAAATGATAAAGGAAATTGGAAAGGTTGAGAGGATGAAGTCAATAATAGATTTATCTCCAGACATTTAGCACTTGAAGTGCATCTGTTATACAATATGTAGACATATTTTACAAGCAAATTTGGAGATACTGTGAGCCCACTGGGCAGGGACAATATCTAATTTTATATTCTATATAACTGAGAGCATAACTTTGGTGTTTAACCAGTGAGAAGAGGAGAGACTTCGGGGCTCGCAAAGCAGAAATGCGGGAAAGGGACCCGGGATGGTGACCGGGCTCCGTGTGTGGCAGCGGCGCAGAGCCACTCCTGGGGGAGGGGACAGACGACGCGAGAGGGCTCTGTTTCACATGCAGCATGAGGAGCCTGCACCCAGAAAGTTCTTTTGCCCTTTAAAAGTCAAGATTTCTATTTTTTCTGAAACTCAAAGTTATTGCAAGTTTTTATTCTATAAGTACAAAACTCCAGTAATAAGTTTTAAAAAAATTTAAATGGATCTCTTCAAGAAGCATTTAGAAAACAATTTTCTGCCAGTTTAAACCGTGCTTCTTCACTAGAAAGTATTTTACTTCATGAATACTGTAAATACTACTAACCAAAGCTATCATAAAGTCTGAGCTTCTATAATTGTAGCATTTATGATATGACCTTCCTTACATTGTGCATGCAAAAACAAAAAATTATGCCTATTTGATTTATATAAACGTGATACACAAGTGTGTTTAATTGAGAAATTTCTATTTTACTATCTATGTCTCTTCTCTCAACCTATCTTTTCTTTGTAGCACACACACACACACACACACACACACAAAGAAATACGTGTATCTTAAGGCTCAATTTTGTGTACATTTGTTTGGTAAACTTAAAAACCACATGGAAAGATTAGAGAGGAAATTATTTTGAAGTATTCTTGCATTGTAGCCTATTGCCCTAGTAAACAGAAAATAAATGTTTTAACTGTATTGTTACTTTTTTCTGTTGTATGTGATGCTAAAGCAGTTGATTCAGTTAAGAATTTTGTTTTATCTAACTGAGTCATGCATGATCCTTTACTGAAATGGGCAGTGAAGGCCCTACCATCTCCACACATACTTAATTTTGCAGCTCTTGTGTGAATTCCTAAAACCTTAATTTGGTTGCCAATTAATAGGACTTACTTGCTTTTGCTGTTGGAGAAAGTCATTTGATCATTTTGAACAAGACCTGGTAAAAAGACCACTGATAAAAGAGGCTTTTATGCTGCTACTGTGAAGCTTGGTAGGTAAGTGGTATAGTATCATTCTTTCTGCAAACCACAGCATTCTGTTCTGTCACCCCAGAACATTCTTAAGTGGTAAGTAACCCCAAGACAGAGTATGAATAAGGATAGCTTGTTATCTTTTCACTTACCGTATTGCCACATACAACATGACAATCTCACTGAAATTTTATGCATACATTTAAAGATTCATCAAACTTGTTGATTTTAGCATTTTATCAATTCATTCCTTTGCCCATACTTCCTTCTGAAAAATCAAACTGTAAACATTGCCTACTATATTCACTGTATGTAGAAGAGAGTTAAGAATGATTTTAATAACTAAGTTTTACATTCCGAAAAAGTTTCATTTTTCAATTTTCAATATCTAAAGTTTGTATTATGGTCTACATCTTGATTAAAATAAAATACCTTCTCTTAAGATAAATTTTCAAAAAGGAAAACTTGTCCTGGCATTATCTCAGCAATGCCTGATCTAACATACAGAAAAGAATACAGGAAAGAGGAAGAGTTTTTTCCCTCTGCCACCCACCACAGAGCATCTCCTTGGGAAACTGATGCTAGTAAAAACAGCGACATCACAGGACAGTCATTTTAATGAACAAGCTTTCTACTGGACTCAAAGGCATTCCCTCCTGCATCAGGGGACTCTTGACTATTGTTTCACTATATTTTATTTCTGTTCTCAATAATCACATGGATCAAAGTACCCTGAGGATGCACAGTGTAAATTCTGACTACGGTCTGATTAGGTCCTTCCAATCAAGACAAATTATCATCTCTTAAAAATCCCCAGTAAGTCATACTTTAGAAGTAATGTAAAAAAGAATAACAACAGTGTAAAATGTACTATAAAGAAAAGGTAGTAATCAATGAAACCCTCTTTTACAACTTTTAAAGCATACAGTTCTCTAATCTTGCTTTCAAGAAACACACATGATTTAAGAATCTAAGCACCAGGCGAGAATGGTGAGCTAAGGACAGCAAGCATTCCGCTGTACTAGACACCAGCCGTGTTTTGCAGCTGTATACTATTATTTTTAGATAAAATATGGAGGAATAGAACTAAATACCACCTTCTGAGAGAAATAAAGAGAACAAAGTGGAAGTTCACTACACTGAGATTTTAGTGTGTTTGACATAAAATAAAAATGCACAACTGCGACTTGAAGAACCGTTAAGCAAAAATTATTATTTGTTGCTGTATATTCACAAAACTGTGTCAAGATCCATTTTATCTATAGGTCCCCAAAGCCCTGTGTGCACCTCCTCATGTGAACATGAAGAATTCTGAATGAGACACTCTGATGCACTAAGACGGGATGCATTTGGAATTATTTTATAAACAAAATTTCAGACAGAAAAAGAAGCAACATGAATTTCTGCCTTGAAATTGTACAAGTAGATAATGAAAAATGAGCCAAAAGAGTCACTTTCAGCCTTTTTCATTGATCAATTTAAGGTTGCAAAATAAAAATCCTCCTTTAGATTTTCAAAATGAAAAAAAAATGTGCAAACGTGTATACATATTTTCTCCGTGTTTCCAATGCTGGGATTGCAGAATTGTTGTAACCAGTGCTGCTGCTAAGGTGCACTCTGCTCCTTCTGTGAACAAATATGGATTTGCAGGACTTCTCTCTGACCTTTGTAGGATACTACGGCAGATTGTGTTACAGCGTTTCATTCTTCTGTATACAACATGAAGGTCACTTGTGTTCCGTAATGAGTGAAGGCTCTATTTGACTAATGTTTTCCATATCACATTTCCAACTTGATCTCCAGCTTTATCCTTGCAGTCTGGAAGTCATTGGGCAGACCAATTTATTGTCTAGGGTTAAATGAAAACAATTCTAAGGAAAAGCTGCAGTCGAGGAAGATGAGGATTAAAAGAATGATTTAATTTTAACATTAAAAAACCAGGTGATTATTTTCCTCTTCTTTTTCTTTAATGTACGTTTGCCTGTGTGAACCTTTCATAATTGTTTTCCAGTTTGACCATCAAGAAAGCTTATGCCTTTGCTATGGTAGATATGCTAAACAATTGGGTTGTATTTTTGGCTATGTTCGTGGCTCTTTCGCTCTTATTCTTCCAGAAAACCTTTAGCAGCCCTTCTTCCTCTCTGTGTGTGCCCTTCATTGTTTTCAGTTTTTGTCTTTAATTCCTCCTCCTTCATTTGAAAACTCCGATTCTTCAGATTCTAGAAAAATCAAAGAGGAGTCCTTGGGTGCACAATCCTCCCAACCTCAGACATGCTAAGAGATACAGCTTGAGTTTCTCAGTAGATAATACCCTGCTCTTTCACATACTACATCATCTCATTTGCCAAAAAGAAAAAAAAAAGAAAAGAAAAGAAAAGAAAAGAAACAAAACAAAGAAAAGATGAAAAAAATTTAAGATAAAAATATTACATGTGCTAAATATAAAATTGCATAAGAGATGCATTATTTTGATAGTGTGGAGTTTTCCAGTGTGGATATTTTCCATGTATTCTGTGAGGCGAGAACGAAATGGGAATATGTCTTTTCCAACTATAGTAATCTCCTTGTAGTTTGGGATGAGAAAAATCAGGTGTTCTTTGAAAAATATGAGAAGTATATATGCTGAAAAATTATTTTAAGCTTTTGATTTTTGTACCAAAAATATTTCAAAATGGGTTAAAATTTAAGAAGCAAATTAATTTTGATTTTGGTCATTCTTTTTCTAATAAAAAGACAACAAAAACAAAAGATCAGACTGAGAAATCATCGAATAATAAATCATTCATATGCCCCAATGTCCATAAAATTGAATTTAATCATACACATCACGAAACATGTGCTTTCCAAAGTGCAGAAAGGCTGGGCAGTTCGGAAAAGAACCGGGGGTGAGGGCACGGCCTCGTGTCCAGGCAGTTGCCACAAGGGGGCGAAAGTTGCAGAAAAGCTTCAGCCTATGTAATTTTTCTTCTTACTTACTCAAAAGTGGAGTGCATTCACAATGGAACTTTACACTTCAGACAAGATAATTCTGGTGGAATTCTTTGTGATCTTCAAAACAGAAGAAGGTATAGTTGCTATTAGCAAGTAAAGGGAAGCAGAAGGAAAATAAAATTTAAATTAGTGGATCTGTTAGACCTTAATATGACAAATTGAAAGAAGAGAGAAGGGCTTTTTTATAACCCCGTGTACTTCTCCCAGAAGGTATTTATTTCCTCTGCTTTACTCTTTTGTTTTCCCTAGGAGTGACAGGGAAGTTGTTGCCTATTGCCAGAGGTTTTTAAGTCATTAATTTTTAAAGGACTTTTTTCTTCTCTTTGCCAAGAGGCATCTTAGCGAGATATTTTGGACATGGTCCTAAGATAAGCATCCTTTAGAGTTCTGTATACATTTAATTTTGGTCTGAACATCAGACTACATAAGTGGTAGAGCCATACATTTAATGGAATGAAATGTAACATAATGCAAGCTTTAATACCTGGAATATAGTAAAATAGTAACTTTGAGTTATATTACCCATCGTAAACTCTTTTAACCTGTGGCTCATTTTCAGAATAATAAACATAACTATTCCATAAAAATATCTCAACACAGAAGAGCCAGAAAAGTGAAGGACATGAACAGATGGTACATCAATCTTCTGCATTTATACAATTTGTTTTTTAATGCAAATAGTGTGGGTTGCCTGCTCATGCCTTGGATATTTGTTCCAAAGATGAGCACATTTTCTTATCTTTCTGGATCAATGTGACATTTGCAGTTATCATAAAGTGGGAGCCCATTTAATGATGTTAATGCTTCCTTAATGTAAAAATAAAATCACCTTCTTTATAAAAGCAAACAGATTAAAAGTCCCAAAGAGACCATTGAAATATGTGACATTTGCAGTTACTGGTAACTAGATGGCTTGATTATACACAGGTAAAAAAAAAATCTTAAAAGCATTGTTTATGCTCATTAATCAGAGCACTAAATACGAATTCTAGACTTCCCTAGGAACAAAGAGAGTAAATAAAAATGTATTTGTATAATGAGTTAGTAAGATTTTTTAGGAGATATTGCAGTTAAATGTTAAATTAATAAGGATCTCTAACTTTTCAGAGACCTGGAAAAATTTTACACTGTAGAATTCTTTAAAAATATTTCTGAGATGTAATGTTCTTCAAAAACAAAAATTGTGCTTAAAAATAGTAAAGCAGCTTAAAAAATCATGACATTGATTTAAAAAAAAATAACCCTCAGTTCATAGAGTGGTTTCAGGGTGTACCTGCCTCTTCTTCTATCTCCTTCAGCTCCCAGGGAGGACTGCTGCTCACAGAGGGGCTGCCTTTCAGAGCCTCACTCGGTTGTACTGGTAGAGCCCGCCTGGCTACTTCCTGGGGAGCCAGCTCCGGGAGTTTATTTCCTTTTCTTGTGTATTGTTGTATCTGTTTTCGATGTTTCATACACATGCCCAGAGGCCTTCTGGCAGCAGATACACTTTTCAAAGCCAATTCAGAAAGCAAATCATTTTCGTTCCTTTTAAGACAGCTGGCTGTTGCATACAGCCTTTTCTACTAGAAATGAGTTATGGTCACTAACTAATTCCAGAGAGTCCAAAGAGTTGGCATTTGATGAGAGAAAAGGTTGATCACTATCAAACTGGCATCAGCCCCAACAACAGGCTAATTTATGAAATGCAGGCCACAAGAGCATTATGTGAGTAGCCGGGACCACTCTATGTGGCTCCCCAAAGGGCTTGTGGAAATGAAAGAGGAAGACACCACCTGAGGAATGTGCTCCAAAACAGGGGTCCCTGAGAGGTGGCTGTCACCATTCAGAGGTCTCATTTCATGTGCAGTCATAGCTGGCCTTTCACTATCTGGTGAGGCCATGTTGGAAGGCACTATCTGTATAACTGCTGTAGGACACACAGACACACAGACACACACAGTTAAGTAAGTAAGTAAGTAAGTAAGTAAATAAATAAATAAATAAACAAAGATGAAGTGAGACATATTTAGGCATGAGAAATAAGACCTGTACTGCAGCAATAAAATACTTTTCAGGCTCAGGCCCAGGTCATGCTTCAGGGGTTCAAATGAAATCATGGTAACCCAAAATAAATCCTATTTTGAAAAGAAAATCAACATGCTAGCTGGTACTTGTCTCTGAAGGTTTCTCACCTATTCATTCAATCATCTATTTCCCAACTAATGTTTATTGAACACCTGTTGAGAGCCAGGCACACTTCCGTAACAGCAGGCAAGAAGGAGGCAACAATAAATAAAGTGGGCACCATCTCTGTCTTCATGGAGCTGGGGACTCCTTGGGGAAATGCAGCTGACTAGTTGTCATAATAAACAATGCAAAAGTCATGACAGAAGAGCCAGTAGGGAAATGCAGACTGCAGGGATTACGGAGCCCAGGAGGAGGAGGAGATGTGCGCTCCCGGGAGACGAATGGCAAGTGAAGGGGCTCGCGGACAGAGGCACAAGGGAAAGAGGCACCATTCGTATGCAGGGTCCACACAGTACAGGATCCTGGGAAGAGAGGCTGGTAAAACGTTACGATGCCCAGGGGAGAAGAGGTAGAAAACAGGTCACCAGGCCTTTCTAGCAGCACCTGGGATTGCTGCTCTGGTGAGAGAAAAATCACTTAAGTACTGGGCAAGCCGACAGCAGGAATTTAGGAGGTGTTTACCTGCAATAGAGACTCAGAGGTTCCTGCAGGAGCAGGTCAGAGTCAGCATCCCCTCTCCAAGTCCACCTTAGTGACTGCACACAACTGATCAGGAAAAGCTCCAAAACAGAGCTCAGAGGAAGCATTAATACTCGTGTTAGTCTTCTGTGCCTGCTGTGCTGAACTAGAGCACTCCTGGTGACTTCCAACAGCAGAGAGGGTTTCCTCACAGCGGTGGAGGCTGCGCGTCTTACATTAGCATCCCCGAGAGGAAATTCAGGTGTGAGCGGGCTGCGCCCCCCAGAGCCCGTGGGTCCCCCTCTAAAACTCTTTCTGCTGGCACCTGGTTTGGGCTGCATCCCCTCACTTCGGTTTCCATCTACGCCTTACAATTCTCTGCATGTCTGTGGGCTTTTTCTTGCTTCTCATTTACAAGGTCATTTGTAATGGTATCTGGGGCCCTCTCTGTTTATCCAGGATGCTCTTTCTGCTCAAGACCCTTAACTGTATCCCCAACCATGGTCTCGTTTAACGTGACCTGATGTCTTTGAGGGGGAGGGGCCCTGTGCCACCTACCACAGTACTAACTCAGCTTCTTCACAGCCTTAGTGCCGAGAGGAAAAAGGCACCTTGGTCTGCACACACCTATTCTAGGACTGAAGTGATAAACCCCAGTGTGGGGAGAACTGCTTCACCTTGCTTTGGATACCGCCGCAGATCGTTAGCAGCTCTGTGCTGTAAGAACCATGCAGGGATCAAAGGGTCTTCAGGCGCA
The DNA here is from genome assembly GCA_004363535.1 of Dasyprocta punctata. NCBI lineage: Eukaryota > Metazoa > Chordata > Mammalia > Rodentia > Dasyproctidae > Dasyprocta > Dasyprocta punctata. Next base: position 22,693 of record RJWM01001676.1, on the reverse strand, counting down.
GAAGCTCATGAAGGCACTGAGTGTGCAGAGCTCTCCCGCAGTGCTAAGGTGGACAGGAAGAACCTGGAGAACAGGACCAAGGCCGCTCTGAAGTTCCCACGGGAGTAAGTCCCAGGGAGGCCTCTGGGCGGCCACACATTAGAGCCATCCTTTCAGGGTTCACTGAAGCAAGTCAAGACTTTGAAGGTAGAGTCTTTGTTTGAACCATAGACCCAATGCTAAGAATTTTTTTAAAATTTTCATTTATATATATGTACATACACACCGTCTATACATACACACTCTCAATAGATAGCAGTACTGTGTATGTGTATTTCTTTGTGTTTTTTTGTCCCTTTAGTCAATAATAGACAATAGAATGGGGGCTACACCAACTAAAGTTGATGTCAACCCTGGGGATTCAGAACATCTGAGGTTTTGAATTTAACACACAAAATACTTGACCAGATATACAATTACTAAACAATGTGATCACCCATGTGAGTTTTCTCTTTTTTAATTAATTCACTTTATTGGTACATTTTAGACACAATGATCACATTCATCATAGGGAGTTGTGCCTACACACCATAAAGCTTGATTCTTCTTTTCGTCCTTCTTCCCCCTCTTCCCTTCAATCCTTCTTCACCTTCTCATTTACAAAAGCTTTGTTGTCATTTTTTCTTTTCTTTTTTTCCTTCCTTTCTTTCCTCCTACCCTCTCCCTAGTTCCCCTTCCCATTTGAAAATTTTCTTTAAGAAACTGTACTCAAGATGGAAAACACAGAAGAAGTGGACAGATTCCTAGATACATATGAATTACCAAAGCTGAATAAAGAAGATATAAAAATTCTAAATAGCCCAGTATCAGTCAATGAAGTTGAAGATGTAATTAAAAACTTATCAGCAAAGAAAAGCCTAGATACTAATAAATTGACTGCTGAATTCTACAAGAAATTTGGAGAAGATCTAATGCTGCTACTCCCCAAACTCTTTAATGAAATTGAAAGGAAAAGAATACTCCCAAACTCTTTCCTGGAAGCAAGCATTGCCCTGATAACAAAACCAGAGGAGGACTTAACCAAAAAAGAAAACTGCAGGCCAACCTCCCTAATGAACATAGATGCAAAAATCCTCAGTAAGATACTGACAAACAGAATGCAGCAGATCATCAAGAAGATTATACATCATGACCAAGAGGATTTATCCCAGGGATGCAGAAATGGTTCAAGATAAGCAAGTCAATAAATGTAACACACCATATCAAAAAAGCCAAGGATGAAAATCATGATAATCTCAGTAGATGCAGAAAAAGCATTTGACAAATCCAATACCTATTCATGAAGAAAAAAAAAACTTACAGAAAATTGGAATATATGGTTTGTATCTCAACCTGATAAAAGCTGTCTTTGACAAACCAATAGCCAACATTATACCAAATGGTCAAAAACTGAAAGCTTTCCCTCTAAAATCAGGAAAAAGACAAGGATGTCCACTGTCACCACTGCTATTCTATATTGTTCTGGAAACATTAGCTGAGCAATTTGACAAGAGAGAGAAATAAAAAGAATATAGGAAAGGAAGAAGTTAGATTATCATTATTTGCAGATAACATGATACTCTTCATAGAAGACCCCAAACTCTCCACCAAAAGACTCTTAGATTTAATACTAAATTGTGTGTGTGTGTGTGTGTGTGTGTATGTTTCTGTGTACCTTCCAAGTATCAGGTACTGTCCTAGATACCAGTTACAATTATTAGACTTCTTGGGGAAGTTCTAAGTGTTCTTTGGCCTAGCACTACATCAAGTTCAAATTACATCTGGGACCTTAGAGTCAGTCTTAGTCCAGGATATGATACAAAGGAACTTGAAAAGTCTTCAAGGTCTTGTACATGTGTTGTAATATTCAATTCTCATATTTCTGTGTGATAATATTATCCCCATTTAACTAATAATAAGTTAAGACTCAAGAAGTTCAATAAATGTTACGGAGTTGTGCGGCTTGTGCGGAATAGCCCTGTGATTAGAATGTAGATCTGTCTGCTCCAGAGCTCAAGATTACATCTCAGACCAACCTTATCTCTCAGTAGTAGTAAGAGCTGGATGCCAGCTGTTCCTGCATCTAGTTTGGAGTTGCGCGATTATGCCACACACTTCAGGGTAAATCCCTGCAACAGGCTGTTGCAGGATAAATAGGTGAACACATAATTTTGCTGCTACCCGTAAAGACTTCATTTTCTTAAGATACAGTGTAGGTCAAAAACGAACAAATGAAAACTAAATCAATGTATCATGGTGTCGTAACCATCAACAAAATGATCTTCATGAAGCCTTAGTCTGAGGCCGCTGACATGGAGAACGGCTGTGGTCTCACACAGACACCCCTGGCGGATGCTGACGGAGACAACTGATCCGGTCTCTTCTGCTTCAGATAAGAAGTGAGGGATCTGTGCCATTTTTGTCTCTTCTAATTATATGATTATATGGCTTGCTAATGTTAGCAGGACTTGAGAACATATTTTCCTGATTTATATGGTTTTTTACATGGGTGAGAAGCACAGCCACAAATAGTAAAATTTTCTTATTAAGCCATGGCAGAGGAAGTGTTCCGGGCATGCCAAGGCCAGGGCTACTGCTTTCTCTTCTCCAACAATCCTTGGCACCCTGAGGATGTCACACCATGTCTTTCTACAGTGAAGGACAGATTCATGCTGTTACTTTTTTTTTTTTTTGAGAAATCTTGGTTGAAAGCACCAACAGTGATACAACTTGTTTCATTTTGTCATTTTTTACTCCCTTGAATTACTACATAAATATTAATAGCTAAACACATTGCAAACAGGTGGGGCTCATTCTGTCTCTGGAGCGCTGCCACCGCTATGTGATATCTCAGATGGGTGACGAGATTTTCCATGTGGGGAGGGCGGTCTGTCATTCCATGCCAACCCCACGGACACACCCTTGGCTTGGAGCTCTTTATTTCCTGTGATATCTCTATGACAGCCTTCTTGGTCTTTTAACAGTTCATTCAGTAGAGCAGGGAGGAGCAACACATTTCACTCCGAGCCACATTTCCTCCATTGTGTGTCTGGTTACTTTCTCCCGAAAGGGGCTGCTGCTGGTGAGAGTGTGGAAGGGAGCCCCCTGTTTAAAGGTGTGCATCAGCTACGTAGGACACATTCATGCGCTACGAAACCAGATCTAGGTGTGCTCTAGGAACTTCCCAAATAGAAGAACTCCTGGGCTTATCATGACAGATCATGTTAGGAAAGAGTGTCTCTTCGGTCCTTGGCAAACTCAATGCTCGACTTGCATAGCCATTCAAAGTAATAATTTGTTTTCTTGCAATTTATCAATTTGTAAGTGGAATTAATTGTTTTCAAAGACCTTAGATATGTAGACATATTTATCTACCTTTTATGTTGAATGATTTTTCTTCTTACATTTACTTTCAATGTACCAAACATATTTCAAAACAAAATTCAGAGACCCAGCTGCCTTCCATTTTGCTGGACACAGGGGCTAATGAGTAGATTCTTCTTATGCCTAAAATGATTGGCTGAGACAAACTTACTTTCAGGAGAAGCAAGCGCAATTACAATCATCGTGGAATGTGCTGAGTGTTTGTGAGGCCGCGGAAGATGCACGAGGCCCCATGTATTTGAATTTTTCAGCTGTGATAGCATCGGTCAGTTAGTCGATTTTATTATGAAAATTATTAGTCTGTCTCATAAGCCTAAATGGCTCAGCTTTCAAGCCTCATGGATAAAAGAAGTTTCTGACTTGACCCTGTAATTAAATAAAATTTAGATCTGAAGGTTTTACAAAGGAGATGCGATTTACTGCAAACCTGAAGCAGTCATGAAGCAAAACTGCACTTTTACTGCCATCTTATTGGTTACTGCCATCTTACTGGTTACTGCCATCATCTTACTGGTTACTGCCATCATCTTACTGGTTACTGCCATCTTACTGGTTACTGCCACCTTATTGGTTACTTTCAGACATTGAGGAAAAGCAAAATATTGAGGCAAAACCACATGATCTATTTCTTCACTCAGTTGGTGTCAATAATATCTTTAGCATTAGCACTTTCAGTACCCATTTAATCACATCAGTAAAACAGAGGAATCTCCTGTTAAATGTGAAACCCTGCAGTCAGTTTCTATGCTCTCCTTTCCTTCCCCGCTGGGCCCGGTCTCTGGCCTCCTCCTTGTGTCCCCCTCTCCCTCGTGTCTCGCTGCCCCCCGGAGGTCTCCCCGGACTCGGCTTGGGGAGGGAGCCCGGCACCCCACCACCTCGCACAGGGATCCGTGGCGATGTGTTATGAGGACACCGGTCCTTAAAGGAGTCCAGCCGAGGGACGGCCAGCAAGCTGCCGGCGGCCGGAGCCGCATCTCCCGCTTGGGGCAGACTTCACGCGTGCAGCCCGCTCTCTCAGGAGGACCGGACACCTGCGGGCCTCGCTGTCACCCAGACCCACGCTGCCGTGGGAGCCCACCACCGGCTCTTCACCACCGAGCAGCACGCTCTCTGTTCCTGGTCTCGCATTGAAACGATCGCGCATGCACTCAGCAGCAGAGGGATACCCGGTCAGCGAGGTCCCGTTTTGTGGACTCTTTCCTTATTGACAGAAAAACAAACAAAACCAGAACTAGCGGTGAGAAACAGAGTGGCTTCCTCCTGTAACGATTGGAAACTGCACTCCGAGGCTTTCCTATCCACGTATTAAATAGGAGACACGATGTACATGACTAATAAGGAGAAGCTATTCGGCTGATTTTTAAAGAACATGTTATGTGGACTTTTGTAGAAAACGCTTCTGCTGCTCCTCACTGGTTTTCTCCTGCTTGCCCGTGGGTTTGCAAGACATCGGGTGGTGCTCTGTTGGCCGTTAGAGCTGCGGGAAGGGCAAATCGTAGGTAAGAGAAGACAGCTGCCAACAGTTTGTTGAATGAATAAGGCTTGCACTTACCATAGTGTGGTAGGTGTGTGTATGTGTGTGGAAAGTGGTATTTCACACAACTGTAGCAGAGGAATGCTTTGAAGGTTGGTGGGTTTCTCTTTCTAGTTAGTAGAATTGCTAAAATCTTGGGGGTATGTCTACTGTTGATCACTAAGGGGCCCTCGACCAGGCAAAACTGCTAACATCGCACTAGCTACTGAGACTGGCCCGGAAGAAATCAGAGACCTGGGGCGGAAGGGACTCCACACTTACAGCGTGAACACAAATACTGCATCTGCTCTGGGACATGGAGAGCTGAAATGGCTTTGAACCAGCAGCCCGGAGCGGACTGATCGATCATTTAGTTAATTCTCTCAGCTTCTCAGAGAGCCCTCTGCCCTTCATGACAGGAAGAGAGTCATCGGCTTACAACAACTCCAGATCCCACGGGAGGGAGCAGCTGGGGCACTGAGGACGCAGCTCTTCCCGGCCACCCACCCTGGAGGACAGGACCACTGCCCAGAGCCCGCAGGTGACGTCGGAGAGCGAAGCCAAGGGCCCTGCCACCAAGGGCGGGGTGCGGGAAGGCCGCACGCACGGCTGGGTCACCGGTTCATACGCTACCACCCCCAGGGCCTGTCCCCGACACGCAGCTCCGCGACACGTCCCACACTTCCCAGCCGCCACGCGGCCGTGCACACCACTTCAGGAACGTGAGCGCCAATGCATTAAGGCGCTCATCCCGACTGGCTTACTTGGCGAGGACAGATCCACAGGCCCACGGCTGGGACCCCTTCAGGGCGCCTTTCCTGAAAAATACAGGATGTGCTACTGTGCCTCCCGTGATGCTCAGGCGAGTGACACGGTGAGCGCCAACCACGGGAGAACACGATGTCACCGTCTCCCGGCACAGTCACCTGGAGGCCGGCACTCCCCAGGGGAACAGACAGTCTCAGCGGTGTCCCTCTGCTCAGGGCCCTGCTGTAGAGTGGGACTGATTTGGATCTGACCCAAGCCTCATCCAATAACAATTCACTACTGAAGAAAATTTTCCTAGCTAGGAACTGAAATCTATCTTTCTATATTTTCTATTATTCATTTTAAATTATTCACATACATTTTCTAAAGCAAGCATTCAGTTGACTGTCCTTTGTCAACTGTCAGTGTGTCAATGGCTTTTTAATTCTCTAATTATTAAGAAAACTTCTATTTCTCATATAGATTACACCTGATTTTCAGTAATTAATGCATATTTTGGTCATGACTCTATCATAGTTTTAAGCCTGAGACTTTGGCATAAATGATCTTTTTTTCCCCTTAAAACGTTTTCTTTCTCTTACTAAATCCATTTGTAAAATCCAGGTTTCAAACATCTCACCCAATCTTTTTGGCTACTTTTGTTGGGTTCTTTCAGTGCTTCTCTTTCCCCAGCCTTGGAATATGGGAGACAGCAGGGGTGCTCTTTCCTCTTCTCCTGGGGTAAACTTTCCCTGCTTTAGCCGAAATGCACAGGGCAGACGGAAATCCCCAGGGTTCCACCGGATGTGATGAATGAACTTCTCACCTCTGCAGCCAGAGTGGCACCACACAGGTGCTGTCCTTAGGAGTGATGAAAACACGGTGATTTGTATTGTTTTCTGCAAAACTTAATGTCCTTATAGAACTTGGCTTGAGAAAGGTGACAAGCCCACGCCACTTGGTACGCACGGTTCCCACAGTTCATCAGCTATCGCCCGGCATGCCGGGGCCCTGGAACCTAGAACCTTCCCCTCACAGCACCCGCCCTGCGCTGGGCACCCAGGGCCCCCCAGCCCAGGCCACTGCACTCAGACCTGGGGCAGCGTCTTCTCCTCCCGGGACTAGCGGAAGTTCCTCGGGGAGGCACCCCACCTCCTTTACTCTGAGCTTCTGGCTTTGGTTCATCTCTTCAGAGCCCCATTTCCCTACTTATCTACCTGGTAAACTTCACCCTTCTTTCATGAGTCACATAGAATTCACTGTGTTCATTAATATTCTCTCATCCCCTCACTGATAGGTTACCTAGTCTTGTTTAGAACATACTAAATATTTACTATGTGTAAGAATTTTAAGTATTATATTATTACGAAAATTATTATTATGTCGCTGAAGGCAGGGCATAGACCCTGGAGAACAGGCTACACCAACAGAGCTACAGCTTTCTTCTGACCCTAAGACTCCGTGAGTCTATGATTTACTCTAAACTGCTTAAAAATACATACTATCAACCCTGTTTCTATGTTAGCACAACACTACCATATTAGGATCCCCACAATATTTTTTTAACTAACGGCTTGAATTCATACAACTAACTAAAACTGCAGTCCTAACTCTAGGATTGCAATGTCATACTGACATTTCAAAAAATACATACTTTAGCTCACTGACACTTAATAGGATTATTTATCTGTGAAGCATCTTCATTTATCTTGTAGCAGCATAAAGCATGCATCATAGAATTAAAATATGAAGTCATATCATCCCACCAGCAGTGGATCGCTTTTAAATTTAAACAACTCCAATTCATTAATGTCCCCACCTCATTTGATGTAGCCGGAAGCCTGGAAGAGACACGCCTTTGTCACTGCGCAAGAGGAAACGTGAACTCCCGCTCTCCCCGACCATGATGCTCTGTGTTTTTACTTTCTTTCTTTCCTCCTTCCTTCTCCCTCTCTGCTGACATTAGCATAAAAATGTGCTACCCTAACTAAGCAGTCTGTTAACTGATAAGCTATCAAAAAAATCATCTGTTATTTTTATAGCTCAAAGGCAGATGCCATTTCAAGAACTAGACTTGAATGAGTCGGATTTGTTAGTGCTTTTTAGATTCATCATTGTAAGCGTGAGGTATTTTAAAATGCAATGATTGGAAGCTTGAAATATTATCCCATGAGCAATTAGACTTTTGAATTTTGCTACCCTCAAATTTGTATCTGAATAAAATCATTTCATACCATATTTTATCATAAGGGATCTTGGTTGTTGTCTAATGCTTATACTGAAAATGCTTCCTACATTAAACTCAGACCAATGTAATTTTCAAAGAAAACTTAAGTCAAAATGTCCTCTTCTAATCCAGCAGAGCCCCTTAGCCATCAGACAGTTGTGTAAGGGCTCCTGGGGCAGAGGCAGGTGACTCCCAAGCAATCATTCTCTCAGGTGGCCTTCAGGAATTACTCCGGGCACAAAGAGGTGGTCCTCAGGGTAGAAATGGGTCTGTGCTTGATCCCAGGCTCAGAGTTGCAGGTAAACGTTCCATGTAGCAACTCACTTGGATAACAGAACTATTTAAATAAAGAAGACTTAGGCTGCCAATAATTTTCACTGTTACAAACTGTGTGATCACAGAAGCTAGTCGCCTACTAAAGATGACAGAAAAGAAAACTACAAAGGATGGGAAAAAAGATGAAATACTTCACAATGAAGATGCCAAAGCAGTAAATGTGGCATGGAGTCAAGAACTATTCACTACTACGTTAACAGCATAGTATTCCAATGTATTTCACATTGTGTAATTGTCCCATAGTTACCTGACAGGTTGAAATTTTAGTAAGGATAATTCATTGATCAATAAATTGAGGTATGTGATCTCATCAATTCTTAAATGCCAGCCATTGCTATAATAATTAATATATAATTTTTCACAAATAAATATCAGTAGCATAAAGGAGTAAGCTGAATATTTAGATATGCATATACAACATATATGTCCGTACGCATATTGCATGTTAGATGATTATTTTGTCTAATAATTATCTTAAATTATACAAGTATTAAATGAATAATTCTTGTAGGACATATACGAGTTCCTCTCCATTTATTCTAGAGCTAATACTATTAATAATTCAATATATATTCTTTAGGACCTTTTACCACGCATTCACTGTGTGTGTTCACACACATGCATCAGTGGACCTATGGTATCTTAGCATTTTGGAATTTTTATTTGCTTTTTGTTAGATACGCTTGATTTCATGGGCACACAAGACCCAGGAGTCAAAAGGCTTGGGTTCAAAATCTTCAGCTTTGCTCAAGTAGCGGAAACGCAGTGCTCTGTTTGTTCCTATTTAGCATATGGATAAAACTGTACAATAGCGAAGAATTTTGTGACGATTGGTTCAGATGTGGCTAATCCATGATTCTTAATAATTCATATATAATATATATAAATTAATAATTCTTAATAATTCATATATATACTATGTACTGTTCCTAGCACATAATAAATATTATGTGGGACTTGTGTTATTTTATACCCTTTTTACTTAAAAAAATGTATCTTATGATCTTTCCAAATCAGTCCATGAAGATCTATACTATTTTCATTTTAAATACTGCATAGTATTTCAGAAGCTGGAAGTAATTTATTCTCCTGTAGATGGACATTTATTTTTTTCTATTGTGTTTAGAGTTGGCGTACTGTTAAAAAAAAAAAGCACCCTTCTCTACACATGTGTGTGTTTGTTTGTGTTTACATGAGTTTACCTATAACATCAATTCCTAGAATAAATATTTGAATCACGTGCATAAAATCATCTTTTTTAGAAACCCCAACACTGTCCTCCAAAAATGCTTTAGAAATTTACACTTGCTCCAAGAGTGAGCATAGGTGTTTTCATGGTCCAACAATTCCACACAGCTTTCAAAAGTTTATAATTTGAAAAAATTTCACTTCTCTTGGTAGTGTAGCAGGGTATTATCAACCAAATACAATATTAAAACATAAATTTCATGTAACTTGATGAATAAAAGATAATGAATCTATTATCTTTTTAAAAATCTATTTCCTTAATTTTGCATTACTCTGCTTAGTGGTAAGATGGGGTATCTTTTCCTCAATCATGTATATTTCTTTGTCTATGTGTTAGGTTTTTTTCTTTAAAACTGATGATTTTCAAGATCTAAAATAATATGTCATATATAATTATTTGAATCATATATGTCAAATATTTTCTCATGCTCTTTGACCTAGTCTTTTAATTTGCGTGTCTTTTGAAATTATAAGATCTTTAAATTTTAATGTAGTAAAAAGACAGTATGAGTCTTAATGACGTCTGCATTTTGCATTCTTTGCCATATGTATCAATATGATTTTTTATTTAGGGTAGATTTTATGTGTTTTGGTTTAGTATTATTGCAGTGCTGAGAATTGAATCCAGGGCCTCGTGTATTCTTTCACTATCCTGTACTGTTGTCCCATATTTTTGTAAATTTTAAGTGCATAAATCTTTAACACACCTTAAACTTATGCTTGTATAACATAAAGTATGGGTCTTTGGTGTTTTACCTTCCCCATATGAATAGCCACACATTCTGTACCATATGAGGTGGAGTCTGCATCTCTTCCCTCATTATTTGAACTGCTATCATATCAAATACTAAATATCCATGCATAATCAATAATGCATTATTCTCTATTCCATTCCATTAGAATATGTGGCTATTCATGCACCAATAAATTCCATATAATTTCAGTTAAAACACATTCATATTTTAATATCTTTTATGAAATTATCATTACTTTTTTCAGTTTTTCATGCACACTATCTTCCAAATTAATAACTAACTTGTCAAGTTCTGTAAAAGTAAATGGGAAGTTTTATCAAAATTTAATTTATTTTCTAGATTAATTCAGTTTAATTCATTTCAATTATTCAATTCAGGAGCATGTTATTTATTTCTAATTCTTCCTATCACATGCAGATTAATTTTACCTTAGTTCACTTGAGTATAATTATTTTGATTTTCCTACTCTGGAATATAGCTTTTATTTTTATTTCCATATAGTGTACAGTATGACCTTTATTACTGTTTTTTAATTTTATTCGTGTAGTAATAATAACAATAATAGAGCATAGCACAGAATTTACTATATGCCAGGTACTTTTGTAACTTCTAAGTCATTAATCTTAGCAACTTCATAAAACAGCTATTATTATTATTTGCATTTTTAACACCAGGAAATTAAGCACATTGAAGCAGCTGCCCAATATCACAAAGTTAAGCTTGGGATCTGGGGTCCACACTCACTGTGGCTCCAAGGACTGGGTCTTAGAGCACTGTTTAGAGAGTTTTTATCATTATTTGTGTCTTGCACAGCATGAAAATTTATAATTTTTATTGCCACTGAGACTGTGATCTTTTCTTCTATTCAATTTCCTAATTGATTATATATTTTAATAGTTTGCATGTATCTTAATTTTTGTTTTATTTTGCTTTTGTGCTAAAGTCTGGTATTATAAACATAACTACTGCATATACTGTTGAACATCAAATGTAGTGCTTTTTGAAGTTCAAAATTAGGCAAAGGTTAATCAGTAGATTAGTTTTAGTTTCAACTTGCTAACGGAGTGACCGTGTTATACCCAGAAGCTAGTATCTTTTAGACAACATCAGTTAAGTAAGAAGAGAAAGAAGCTTCTTAGCCTGTCTTCTGAAGGATGATGGAATCCTTCACTCATTTATCAAACAATTATTGAACACAAACGGAAGCTATGTTCATTGTAACATATGGACAACATGAATGTGAAATATGATTGCAAATTGGTAGTTTTGTGACTAATGAGGCTTTAAAAAATTCAGTGTTGAAAATCATTATGGTATTTACATGAGTATTTGTTGATCCTGTATTTAAAAGGCAGCACTTTGTTTTTAACATTATAATGAGTAAAATTAGGTAATTTGAAAACTCTGTGACCTAGTATGGGGAAAGAAATACCCATGGTGTTTACTCTCCTGCTTCTATTGTTCTTTTCTCTTATCCCAGCTTCTGTTCTTGTTTCTAAGTTTTCTCCCCTCAGGGCACTCTGCTTCTTGGTGGAAATTGCAGACAGGCAACATGATTTCCAGTAAAGGAAAAAACAACAACAAAGAGACAGCTGATGTCAGCAAGACGGGCAAGAGTGCGACTCGGATTCGCCTCTTGTGGACACCCTGCTTCAGCAGTGGCACCGGGGTCGGCGTCCCCTGTGACAAACACACAACAGGGGAGGCTCCCCCCCCGGGAGTGCGGAAGCAGACCCCAGGGGTTGGCTGGGAAGCTCAGGGCGCCTACGCCGCCATGAGCCAGGGGAAGACTGGAGTTCAGCTCCTCCCCAGGGAAAAGAGGACCCTCCAACTCTGCCGAAGCACGCAGCCTCCGCGAGCTGGCGGAGCAGATGGGGTGTCCCGCCTGAATGCGAGGGCGACCGCAAAGGGCACAGGTTGGGGCCCCGGAGCCCGAGGGGAGACTCACCGTCCCTCCTCCATCTCGGTGTGGAGCCAGGACAGCAAACTCCCACCTCCCGCTCCTCGCCAAGCAGACAGGCAGGCATCCCCCTGGCTTTTCAGGGGCGGCCTCGCCCTGTCTCACCTGGGAGCACGGAGAGACCTGTGTATGCTAGGGCCACCAGGAGCTGCAGAGGCAGGTGGCTCCCGCAGCCCCGCAGGACCCGTGTGCGGCACAGCAGGAGGAGCAACAAGCTTAGCACCCCTGCCGCCGGGGAGGCGAGGCGGGCAGCGGGCACCTCGGGTCCCAGGGTTCTGGAGGATTCCCAGAGCCCACGCCTCGGTGCCCAGCATCACCCGGCGGCCTGGGCAAACGTGGCCAAGAGAGACGCTGCAGTACTGCAGACAGACAGAGGAGGGAGCAGGAGCTCACAGCACCCCAAAAGAAACAGGAAGGTCCTTTTAGTGGGGAGTTCGCAGGCCTGAACCCAGAGAAGTTGCCAACTCAGGAAACACTAGCAAAGCGCCCCCGGGATTTCTAGGGAGCCCGACTGGGTAAGTCTTTCCCTGAGAAAAGCCAGGCTGTAAAAGCGGGGAGAAGCAGCTCTTCCTTCAAAGGCCCAAATTCTGACACCGTTGCAAGGCACATGAAGAAACAGGAAAAATGGTCCAACCAAAGGAACAAAATAACCAGACACTGACCCTAGAAAATGGGGGCACGTGAGTCACCTGAAAAAGAATTCGAAGTAAACATCATTGAGATATAATATCGGGAAAATCATATATGAACAAAATGATAATAGCAACTAAGCAGCAGTAAGCAGAAAAGGAACTTAACAGAAATTCGGCAGCTAAAAAATGCATAACTCAGCTGAAAAATTCACCCCAGGGCTTCACCAGCAGAAGAGTCTAAAATCAAAAGAAAAAAATTATCCAGTCAATATGGAAAAAATAAAAAGGAACACCTAAAAGAGCTATAAGAAAACATCAAGCAGACTAATATTCAAGTTATGGGAATATTAAAAGGTGACCAGAGAAAGATGCAGAGAGTTTATGTGAAGAAATAAGTGGCAGAAAAACTCCACAAATCAGGGGGAGAAAGTGGACATCTACACTGAAGGACCTCAAAGAACTGCAAATATAATTAACTCAAAGAAGTCCACACCAATATGCATTGTAATCCAATTGCCAGAAGTAAAAGACAAAACAAGAACTACGAAATATGCTAGAGAAAGTGGATCATTGTATAAAAGCGAGCCCCGACACAATCAGCAGATTGTTGGAGAAATGTCGCAGCCAGCAGGGAGAGGGATGATAGTTAAAGCACTGAAGAAAAAAATGCTGACCAAGAATACTTTATTCAACGGGATTGCCTTCAAAAATAAAGAAAAAGTAAAGACTCAGTGATGAGAGGAAATGAAGGAGTGAGTCACTCTATTTACTTTACAAGAATTGTTAGGAGTCCTTCAAATTGAAACAAAAAGACACTACATGACAACAGGAATGCATAACAAAATACAAATCTCACTGGTAAAGATAAATATGTAGACAATTATACCACATATAGACAAATACAGTACTGGTGTAACTACGGGTCATACACCAGTTTTAGTTCTTTAAAAGATAAAGGTATAAAAAACCATAAATATGCTAACAGATATATAAAAAGATACAATTTATAGCATAAAAACATAAAGTGAGATGTCAAGTTAAAGATGATCACAAAAGACAAATAAGGATATTATATGATGATAAAAGAGTCAATTCACCAGGACGATATAACAATTAGAAACACATACCCAACAACAGAGCACCCAATTATTTGAAACAAACATCAACAGAACTCAAGGGAGAAATACGCAGGAATGTAATAATGGTAGGAAATTCAATATCCCACTTTCAATAATGAATAAAACTTTCAGAAAGATCAATAGGAAACAAGGTTTTAGCACTATAAACCAAAAGAACCCAAAAGATATACACAGAATATTCCATCCAACAGCAGCAAAATACATCTTCTCAAGTGTTCATGAACATTCTCCAGGGATGGTCACGTTAGGTCACAAAATAGGTCCTTGGAAATTTAAGAAGACTGAAATCTTGTCACGTATCTCTGCAACCATAATAGAATGAGACCAGAACTCAACAGCAAAGGAAAACTGGACATTCACAAGTCTATGAAAATTAAGCAACACACTCTCAAACAACTGATGTGCCAAAAGAAAAGATCAAAAGGCAAATAGAAAATTTCTGAGGTCAAAGGAAAATAAAAACACACCACCCCACCACTTACAGGATGCAGCCAAAGCAGTGTTTAGAGAGAAGTTTGCAGTGGTAAATTCCAACATTAAAACAAATAAAGATATTCAATAAACAATCTAAATTTCACCTCACAAAGTAAATAAAAAGAACAAACTAATCCCAAAGTTAGCAGCAGAGGTGAAATATACTATAGATACACAAAATAAACAATAGAAAAACTAGGAAAAATCAATAAAACTAAGAATTTTATTTTAAAGAGAAACAAAACTGATTATGTAGCATGTACAAGGTCATGGATCCCAATCCCCAACCTCCAGAAATGTGAAATGAAGACAAAGCTTTAGCGAAAGTAATAAAAAGGAGAGACACTCCAAATTTAAAAATCGGGAATGAGCTGGGGATTTTACTCAGTGGCTCAGTACCTGCTTGGCAAGTGCGAGGTCCTGAGTTCAATTCCTGTTACCAAAAAAACAAAAACAAAAACAAAAACAAACAAATAAATAAAATAATAAAATAAAATTGGAAGTGAATGAGAATTCATTACAGTAGACATTACAGAAATAAAAGGATTGTAGGAGACTACTATCAGCAGTTACATGCCAACAAATTGGATAATCTAGAAGAAATGGATGAACACCTAGAAATACAAAATTTACCAAAACAGGATCACAAAAAACCAGAAAATCTGAACAGACCTATTAGTAAAGAGATTCAATCAGTAATAATAATAATAAAAAATTCCCAACAAGGATTAGATAGCCCAGGATCAGATAGCTTCCTAGAGTATTCTACCAAACTGTTAAAGGATTAATGCTAAACATTCTCAAAATCTTCTTATATATTGAATAGGAGAAAACACTTTTACATTCCTTTTATGAGGTCAGCTTGATATTAAAGCCAAATCAAAATATAGAAAATAAAAAATAAAAAAGATATCATAAGGCAAGATAGCAGAAACTTAATATCACTGATGCATATAGAGGACTATTTCTCAACAAATTACAAGCATAGTAAATTCAGGAGTACCTTAAAAGGATCACTCACCATAACCAAGCAAGATTTATCCCTGGGATGCAGAGCAAAGAGGGTCCAATGCACAAATATTTATTGATGCACCAAAATGCATTAATGAATAAAGAATAAGAGTCATAAGATAATCGATAGATACAGGGAAAGCATTTGACAAAATTTAGTATTTCATGTTAAAAACATTCAACAAATTAGGAAGAGTATTGAATTAACCAGACATAATAAAGGCCATAATCAAAAAGCCCTCAGATAACATTGAAAATGAAAATGATGAAAAGCTGGCATTTCCGTCTAAGATCAGGAAAAAGGAAAAAAAGACCATTCTTACCACTTTTATTTAACACAGCACAGGAGGTACTAAGTGGAGCAGTTAATCAAGTGAAAGAAATAAAAGACATCCAATCCAAAGGAAAGGAGTAAAGTTACCTATTTACAGGTGAAGTGATCTTATGTGTGGTAAACACTAAGAATCACACACACACACGCACACACATACACACACACACCCTTTAGAATACACAAATTTACTAAAGACACAGGATATAAAATCAACATACAAAAGTCAGTTGTGTGTTTCTATACACTAACAATAAACAAACTGAAAAAAGAAAGTAGGAAAATCCCATTTACAAGACCATTAAAAAGAATAAAATATTTAGGAATAAACTTAACTACATCGATCAAAGACCTGCACACAAAAAGTAAAGAATATTGCCAGAATAAATTAACACATAAGTACAAAGATATTCCATGCTCATGGATTGGAAACTGAGTATTGTTAAAACGGCCATACTACTCAAAGCAATCAACAGATCTGGTGCAATCTCTGTCAAAATCTTGATGACTTTTCTTTTTCAGAAATAGAAAAAAATCCTAAAATCTGTATGAACCACAAAGGACTCCAAATAGCGGATCTTTACAGTCTTGAAAACAAGACAAGGCTGAAGACTTCACATTTTTTTTACTTTAAATCATATAGTGAAACAACTGTGATTGTAAGTGTGATACTAGTATAAAGACAGACAGGACAGCGGACAGAGGGAGAATCCAGAAATAAACCTATGCACTTATCATTAAATAATCCTTGGAGGAGGTGCCAGAATTACACACGGGGACGTGACAGTATCTTCAACAAATGCCGCTGGGAAAACCGAACCTCTAATAGAACAGAACAAAACCCGACCCTATGTGATACCATATGCAAAAATCAACTCAAAATGTGTGCATTAAAGTTTAAATAAAAGGCCTAAAACTACGAAACTTTTAGAAGAAAACAGGGAAAAACCTTCATAAAATTGGTCTCGGTAATAATTTCTTGGATACACTATCAAAAGCGTAAGCAATAAAAGTGAACAGACAAAGGGGAGCGTATCAAACTGCAAAGCTGCTTAGTGGAGGAGACAGTGGAATGAAAAAGTAACCTGGGGAATGAGAAAAAAACTGCAAGTTATATATCTGACAGGAGGTTTAATATCCAATATTTAGAATTAATTTTTACAAATCAAAAATATTCCACCTAATTTGATTTTAAAGTGGGCAAGGGGCTTAAACAGACATTTCTTCAATGACACACAAATGGCCGATATATATACAAAAGTTGCCCAACATCACCAATCATAGGGAAATGCAAATCAAAATGAGAGATATCACCTCACAGTAGTTAGCAGGGCCATAAAAGAACAGGAGAAGATGATGAGAATTACTGAGTATGTGGAAAAACTGGAACCCCTGGGAAAATGGTGAAATAGAACATGGTGCAACTGTCACTGAAAACAACACAGAAGTCCCCAAAACACTAAAAATACTGTACCTGACGGTCCAACAATCTGCCTTTTAGGTATTTATCCCAAAGAACTGAAAACAGAAACTCAAATAGATCCTTCCACTTCACGATCACCGCGGCGTTATTCACACCAAAACCAACCACAGTGTCCATGAGTGGATAACAGAACTGCAGTACATCGATACTATTGTACATTACCACTCAGGCTTAGAAAAGGAAGGAATCCTGTCACGCGCCATCAAAGGGGAGAAGGTGGAAGGCCTTATGTTAACTGGCAGTCAGGGAGGGCCAAGTACTGTGTGAGTCTACTTATTTGTGGTATCTAAGGTAGCTAAACTCATAGAAGCAAAATGTTGAAAGGTGGTTGTCAGGGAATGGGGAAAGAGGAGAGTGAGATTTTCAATAGGGATACAGCTTTATTCATGCAAGATTAAACAGTTCCAGAGAACATCTGTATAATAATGTTCATACAGTTAGCCATGATATAGTCACTTAAAAACTTAAGGAGGTAAATCTCATGTCAAGTGATTTTTGTAAGAAAAAAAAATCGAATGTTCGTACTGATTTGGTGCTATGTATTCTTTCTTGTGTAACAGCAGCAGAGTGGCGTGGGTTCAGTGATCCTTGAGCAGCGGTCAGGAAACTACTGCCCATGTAACAAATCTAGTCTGTTATTTCTTTTTGTAAATCATTTTTTCTTGGGACACAGTCATGCCCATTTGTTTACATATTGTCTGTGGTCACTTAAAACCTACAATAGCAGAGCTGGGTAGGTGTGACAGAGACCATATGGCCCACAAAACCTAAACTATTTACTATATGGCTCTTTCCAGAAAAAGTTACCCTGCTTTTGAAGGTGGGAATCTCTTTAATGAATCTTGCTTAACACCATGGAGAGCCGAGCATAGAGTGTAGGCAAATCATTTTTTGGTGGGTTCTGATGATAGTACGCCTGCTGCTGTCTAGATTAAAGTATATACTCAATAATTCTTTGAGCACATAAAATTAATAGAAAGAATGAATGTAAAATAGAAAAAGTGGACCAAAATTCAGTCCCATCTATTCCATTAGGCAGAGGAGAGGAAACACAGAGCATATCCCAGCGGTCGCTGCGGCAGTGCCAACCTCTCCAGGGCAACCAGCATTTATTATTTCTCGTGAGTCTCCGGATCGACTTTGTGACTCTGTTAACAGGGCCTGGGCTTGCCCGGGCATCTGCAGTGAGCAGATGAGCTAGCCGGGGGCTGGCTGGCCTGGGACAGCACCAGGTGGACGAGGCAGAGCATCTCCCAGTCCTGCAGCAGGAAAGCCTGGACTTACTCTGAAGGCCAGCGTGGGGCGGGGGCTCTAGCGACACAATGAAAAGGCGCTTTTTCTCCCTCTTGCTTTCGTCAGCTTTGCTGATGTCTCCTGAACGACATAAACCACACAGCCGGCCCAGAGTCTGTGTGGCTAGGTACAGGCCGTGGACACGGGCAGTGTGAAAGCACAGGACCCTGCGTACCCGCCCGAAACAGCAAGTGGCTTGTGCAGAATCACAGACGGCAGCACCCAATAAGCATCCTGCCACAAAAGCTCTTTCTTTTTCTTGTTCCTTGTTTTTGAAGCACTGGAGTTTGAACCCAGGCCCTCACGCATGCTGAGCAAGCATTCCACTGCGGAGCTGTCCCCTCAGTCCCTGCTCGGTTTCTGACACATCCAATAATTATTCTTCATTTTCTTCATGAGTTAAGCGAGACCAATTATTTTAGGTAAAAAAATAAGTGAACAGAGCTTAAATTGGCTGATCAGAGTCACACACATCACATTTCTAATAGTTATAAAGATAATTTAATATATTCTAAGAATGAATTCACAACCCACAGACTTTTGTTTTTGAAGGAAGAAGAAACCACTTGTGCTGTTTCCGTTGATGTTTCCCACACAGGCCTGAAGTGCTGTTTATGTAACAAAGGACACTCTCCACCCAGGCACGGCCCCACCTCTTCCCTCAAATGTAAGAGGAGCAGATGACCATGGGCTGTTTTTGTGTTACGGATGTCTGAGACTCAATGACAAAAGCAAAATGCTAACAACCTTTACTACTCAAATATCTCCTGACCCAGAGTTTAGAGTGATTCACGGAAAAGCCAGAGCGAACCTGCACAGCCCAGGCCGGTACCGGTCCACACCTGCACACGACCCTGGTGCTGGGCTTGGACCGAGGCACAGGCGGCACTGCGCTGGCCCAGAGTCGCAGACCTTCCGAGGTGTTCACGCTTTCTTCCAGTTCCACTAGTGTCAGCGTGAAAGTCGGTGGGTATTACAAGAATTCAAAATGCTACTGGTCTCGCCACATTCCAGTCCTATCCCAGCAGCGCAGGAATTACAGGTGGTCGACGTGTGTTTTGGTATTAGCAGTCTGTGGACCCACTCGAGCTGCACACGCGCTTCGGAGTTAGCTGACCTTGTCTGGGTCTGGAACGTTCAGTTGACCATCTAATAATCCCACGACCTTGCCAAGCTTTAGTGAGAAGAGGTGACATGTGCTCAGTAAGTGCTCAATGAGTTTTTTTTTTTTTTAAACTGGGAATCGAACTCACGACTTCACGCTTTCCTAAAGGATCTCCCCTGGATCCTTTACTGAGCACCTGCTTTGTGCCAGCTATTGTTCTAGGTGCGAATAGCACCAGATGCAAATCACAATGACAGCTAACATTGTTTATTGCTTTCTTTGTGGAACCTTTTGGAGTGCCACATGACTTAGTATTCACATTTTCAAAACGCTAAAATGGCAAAACAATGCTTTTGGAGGGTGTAACATCCCAAGAGTGTTTGGGCAACACCCCATAATCAGTTGTAATAATAACTTTTCAGCCCTAAACCTAGGAACCCCTTCACTATCTGGGATACAGTCTATAAATAGCTTCCCTAGTTCAGTCCAGGGTTTGCCAAGTAGGCTTGCTTCGAATTTATTAAGGAATTTTCAATCCCCAGAATATTTTGAATTTGAAGAGGCAAATAAGGGACTGGATCCCAGTTAACTGTGTCACCATCACATCGCATCTGTGAGGTTGCTACTATCCTTGTGGCCACCTCTAGTTCCAGGAAACTGATTCGCTGTCCCAGTTGACTGGGTGAGACAGAAGCACCCCAAGGTGATCCGGCGCTAGAATAACTCCGACTGGATGATGCCGGTGAGAAGCAAGGTAGACCAGAGGCACAGGAAGCTCTGGGTCCACCTGGGTGTGACAGATGAGCACAGTGGGAGACGCGTTGCCAGGGCTGGGGACCACGGGAGGCTATGTGCGTGCTGATGCGGGTGCTGAGGCGGTGCCCGTGACCACGGGAGAAGTCGCCGGGGACCACCGCACCTCCGAAGCTGAGGAGGAATCTAGCACTGAGTTTGAACGCTGCTGTTTCTTGTGATAGGAGATTCACAGTGGGGCAGTGGGATGTTGGCTTCTCAAGGATCCTGTTTGTTTAAAACAAAACCTGGAGCTCTATTGCTTGGGAAAGGCAGCCAGCAAATGTGCAAAGGCTGTTGAGGGCAGCCAAGTTAAATATTGTATCTCTTCTTAAAAAGTTAATCCCCCTGGGCCCTCGACCTTTGTGCTTCGCTCCCAAAGGCGGCCACATTCGATGTTTATCTTGCCAAAAATAGTTAAAAGTCACTTCGGAGCTGGGTGCTGAGCGGCCGGCCGCGGTGACCTCTCCGAGGAGACCAACTCCTGTTACGTTAACCTCTGACTTCGGCGGCCCGACTGCGCTGCTCCCCGCACCGCAGTCTCCCTCCCACTGTGTTCTCTCGGGCAAATATTTACTACTGAGGTTTCACAATTTATTTTTCAAACAAAGTGGCAGGGACCACCCCAGGCCACCACATCCTCCGTTCACATCAGAGCCCATCGTTCCCAAGATATAATTTTACCAGAACAAATGTGCTCGAGGGACCTGTGACAGGAGATGAAGGCTGGACTTCCTATCAAAACCAAACCGGGCCCTGTCAAGGCCGAGATGGATATAAACAAGAAACGCAAGCCTGGAATTGGTGATGGAAATCAGATAAGACCTCCTTAAATACAACCATTGATAGAAAAATGTGAACTCGAATTACCTTTGATTAAGTCACTTAAGAAAATAAAGTCGGGGTGGGTTTTGAAAGAAAGATCCTGATCACGCTTGTGAAGCAGAGCGCAGGGCTTTTCAACCTCTCAAAGGCGAGCTGAGTAAAATTAAAGTCAGAAGCAGCGGCGAATGAAATGAAACAGAACTTGGAGCAGAGCTGCCCCTGAGCGCAGGCACTTCCTAGGCCCCGGCCAGGGCCGCAGTCCAGGAATCGCTCCTGCTCGGCTGCGGCCGGGCTTGCTGCGCAGAGGAGGAGACTCTGGCCACTGAGTCGTCCGTCCGTGTTACCCGGCTGCCCTGTGAGCTCTGAGGACTGCAGCCCTGCCGGGGGCCAGCAGCACTCTGCTCTGCCTGCTGACACCATGCAGGTCTGCGCAGGGCTCTGTGCTGGGCCCCGCGCCCAGGCAGCCCCTCCAGCCCAGCCCGCCGGCCAGGGGGCCCAGCTGACTTCCTGTACAGGAAAGCACAGGCGCAGGGCCACTGCCCACCTCCCTGGGCTCCTCGGCGAGGCTTCTCAGCAGCACACCACTCCCAAGTCGTTAAAAATACTTTCCCCACTTGTTGGTGTGCAAGAAATAACAATAAAATATTACACATTTTATTTCTTTCAAAGTTGGTCTAAATTATTTTCAGATGCCAAAGAGAATTTGTAGCAGTCTTTTAACAGTTGCCTAAAATGTTTCTGGAAGGTAGAGGATATAACAGAAACAAAATTTTTTTCTTTGAAATCATTGGAGCTTATCAATGAAGAGATATGAAGCAAATATAAGAAGAAAACAAATCTGCCATTTGAACTCCTGTTTTCAGTTCTTTGGATTTCTTACACCTTGAGTTTTTCCCTCCTCCGGTTATGTGATAAATGTCAAATTTTATTACTTCATTTGGGGTCTCTCTCAGAAAAGATTGTGAACATCTACAGTGCATATGCTTTTCAGAGTTTGCTTCCAGCTTCGTAGATAATATCAAGTAGGAATATGACCTATTTAGAAAGAAAGCTTTCTTTAAACAGATGGCAATCTATTAAACTGAAATTTGGATACTATATATTTTCCATTTTTAGTTGATCAATGTAACCATATATATTTATGGAGTAAAATGTGATGCTTTGATACATCCATAATGTAGAATGATTAAATCAGACTGATAAATCCATCTCCTAAATGTTCAAAGTATTTGAAAATAGTATATGCTTTAGTATTTATCCTATTTTTAACCCTTGCTGATGACAGTCTAATTCATTACATATAGTGCTTATTATATGAAAACTATGCTTCAAGATACATATATCATAATCATAGAGTAATTTTCTGTTAGAATAAAGTTACATTTCAACAAATTAGGGATTGTGAGGACAGTTTTTATGG